>JAGDQP010005630.1:0-24353 GCA_022664845.1 Lepisma saccharinum
TTTATTTCAGAAATTGCGATTCCAGACTACAGGTGTGGGCCCTACTAAGGTAAAGGTAAGACATGGTCTTTTGCCACCCTGTAGACTTCGAAGTGAGTAAAGACACCGTATGAGTCACATATGAGTCGTTTTGCGTAAGATTATTTCCCAAGTAAAGATTTGCGTCTTTCTTTCTTAATCTGTCGCTAATCTGAACCAGCTGGTACTTCAGAGTATGAACTGACGATCTAATTAAAAGATTGGAGGTGTCGCCTTACCGGTATTTCCTCCCTCGATCTAAATTATTTTTTTTTACAGTGATCACAAGGATCTGGAATCCTCTTTCCCAAATATTCTTAAATCTGGAAGGCATTTCTGCGCCGCTCGTCTGGGGTGTAAAAAATGTTTAAAGCTAAAGGTTAGGTTAGATGCGTTGCGTGGGTACTCTAGGCTCCTGGCGACCCTATTTGTCTGTGTAATCCACTTTTGGGATCATTAGGTCTGTTGTTGTCTGTTTCACTACCACCTGAACTAAGTCGACTCAATTCACTTAATAAAGAAATGGAAAGATTGCCAAAATGGCAAGCTTGAGCTGGACTGAAGCCCGATCCGCTTCCTTAGTTATTACTCAAAGCCAGCTACCAGCACCTAGTCCGTGGTCCAGGGGGTAACGTCTCTGACTGCGAAGAGACAATGGGTAGGTACGTGGGCTCGAACTCCGTCGGCGACCATCGTGACATTTTCCAGGGGTTTCCTCAGTTTCAGACAAATGCCGGCATAGTAACTTAAGAATGGCCCTGGCCGATACCTTCCTTATCATTGCCCTTACCCTATCCTGACCTGAGCCAAAGTTGCCTGAACGCCACAGAATAACTCAAATTCCAGTGACTGGATTTACTGGGCTACGGGAGTTGACGAGATGCTAGTTTTCAAATTCCCAAAAACCCTGAGGAAGGGAATTAATGTGTACATTTTATTTCTGATAATATAATTTGTGCGTACCCGTGTTTCTTGCTCTTTCTTCTTGCGCTACTTTTCTTGTTTACATATTCTGTCATCCGATAGATTATACGCTCCCACCACCACCGGGGTTTCGAAAAACTCGAAAAAAAAGCGTTAAACCGGACTTTTATTACTTTTACCCCTCGCACCTCTATTATTTAAGGATTGATTAGCAGAAACCTTTTTAATATTATCATGCTGATGTTACTTTTAATCTTGAAGTAGATTTAGTAGTTTTTAATTTCCCCTCGGGTTTGTTTTTACTACTCAAATTAAACAAGTTAGCGCTGTGATTCAATTAATAATCGCGATGACTCCGGTTCCTTGATAGCATCTGAAACACAAAATATGTGGCATTTTCTCATAGGTTGGCAACAATGAAAACTCGGGTTCTTAGGGCCACAGTGTTGTTACATTGTCCCCAATAATGTTAATTCCAAGTTGGTGTGGTTATGTCGAAGTGTATAGAAGGATTTTTTTTAAAAATGAAAAAAGTGGCAACACTGATATCTGGAGAACAACGTCGAACCCGGAATACCTTTGCGACCTTTGCGAATACAGTGCCAAAGGAAGACAATTCTTAGTTTGGGGTACATCGATGGACGCGTGTGGAATTGTATAGCTTTGCCACCCCCGTCGGGGCTGTGAAACCAAAAAATTAGAAACCCGCTTCTAATAAACTGACGAGACTTTTCTAATGACACCTTAACCTAGTCCCTACGTCTTCTAGTTCCTGAGATATAGGAATATAAGTTTTACCCGAATCCCCCGTTTTACCCTATAGGGTGTCTAATAAAAAGTAGAAGAGCCAATCCTAATGAACTGACGAGGGCCATCCAGTGACATGTCAAGCAAGTCCCTAAGTCTTCTAGTTCCAGATATAAGAGTCTGAGTTGTACCGCAATCCCCCGTTTCACCCTATATGGGGTGACTAATACAAAAAGTAAGATAGCCATTCCTAATGAATTAACAAGAGCTTTCAAATGATACCTCAACCAAGTTCCTACGTCTTCTGGTTCCTGAGATATAATTTCTTGCAACAGACAGACAGACAGACGGACAGACAGGAGCGGGATATAAAGTCCCTTATTTTAGTTTCAAGGGACCTATAACTTACACCCCAAATTGTTCTTTACTTCCATTTTGAAGCTCGCTGAATCTAAATCTTTTTCCTTTTTTCTACCCCTACTTTATTTGAATAGGGGGGGGGGGGGGCAAACCCCAAAACTTCACGGAGGACCACCAATATTTGAGGTTGAAAACTCCCGGAGTCTCTGATACTAAAACTGTTTTCAGTTTCTCCATATCATTTATACTTTTAGAGTTATTACAATTTCTTTTTTGATTGCGAGGGGTTCTTGCACTAAACCCATAAGAATACACAGAGCTACTTAAGATGGCCTCGTGACCTTAGTTTCTGCCCTGTTGCTTCGTAACTTGGTTCATATCACCTTTCGTCCTTTCCGAATGGAACGCCAAGGTCAAGTTTGCTCTTTTATCACCCAACCCTCTTCTCGTGATCCAAATAGGAGCCCTTCACTGTTTTCAATATGTATGTGCAAAACACACACACACATAGACACTGTGAGTTCTGTACGTTGTGAGGATCAAGACAGCAAGAGCTGGTGGGAGAAATGAACGCATGCGCAGTTAAGTGTGTGTTAGATCACGCGTCAGGTTTGCCAACGTCTATGTGGATTCCAGTAAAGGCATGGTATGAGTGAAAAAAGCTATACATCTTTATACGATTAGCGAGGGCAGCGCCACACACGGAATGTGCAGGAACTTAAGCTATACATTTTGTATGCACTTTTATATCAAATGGAATCCCGGATCCAATTTTACAAGTGAAGTTTTTTGAGGTACTTGGACGTTGTAGAGTACGAATAACACGGCTTTTAAAGTAAGACCCGAATACGGATATATATATATATATATATATGAGCTCCTGCGTAGCCTAGTCGGTAGCGCGCTCGACTTCAGTGCGAGCGGTCCCGGGTTCGATTCCCGGTGGGGGCTCAAAAATTTCGGTGTTGACCCAGCATCGTGAGGACAATTGGGGAGCTGCTGTGAATAAAAGACAGTGGCGATCATAGTGAGAGCTTCGGCTCTCCTCTCCCAACCCGTCTGGTCAGCGTGGGAGCAGTAGACCAACTCCTCCCTTCGGGGAGAGGCCTCATCCACTAGTGGATTGAATATGGCTGTGATTTATTATATATATATATATATATATTTATACTTTCATATCGTACCGATCTCAATAGGTATATTTTCTTCGAAATCTACCTAAGCAATATAGAGATATGAAATAATTTAAAAAGATACATTAAAGTAATTCTGTAAACGTAGTTGATATTGTAACGTCTTTGTATCATTCTAAACACCCTTAATAGTAGTTAAATTGCAATACTTTTGCTTTTATCTTTATCCATTTTAACCTTTTTTTAACCCAAATATTTCTCTTGTAGGAAGTGCTTCGAGATGTATGCTTTCCGGATAAGTTAACCAACAGGAATAAGACACAAACTAACTTTAATGTTAATGCTGAACTGATCATTCTCTGGGAAGTTTTTTCAGTCGACTCCACCAGAACTGAAACGTTGTTTTTTTTTTGTTTTTTTTTAACAATACACGCAGAAAATCTCTCTCAAATAAAGAAAATTGTCCGAGATTTTTCACTGGTTTATTGAATCTTCTGTTCTGTTTCTTTCCATTGCGCATGTTTATTTCCCTCGCAATTTGTCATAACTCTGCAGAAGATTGGCTTAGAAACTGCATGAACTAATAAACCATTTGGCTTCTTGTTAGTCATAAACCTCTTTCCAGAGTCAAGAACTTTAGCAATTTTCTTCGACATATGAAAAACTTTTGCCAATTTCTTCTCTCATTTTGCATGCCGATCTCCAGAATGTATTACAGCTCTGTATATTAATTAGAATATTTATCTGATATTTCTCTGACTTCTTACGCAGAAAATTATTCATAAACTAGATGAATGGTCTATTGCAGTCTAGAATTAGCTACGTGCGTGGAATACCGGGGTTCCCAATTTCCGGCTCATAAAAATATCCGTCTTCTCTTCGCTTATTTTCCTTCGTTCACAGTCTATAAATTAGAACATTAAACTTTGCTCAACAGGGTGTTCGTAAAGTCTGTTGCCAACTTTTGCATTTTCAGAACCCGTATTTCTGTCAATATATGAAAATGGTACTAAACCACGTCCTCCGTTACACTGAGATGATAACCTTTTTTATTTAAAAATACCCATCTCAAGTCTCCTAAAGAAGAGAAGACGAAGGCAAGCTAACAGTTTTTAACGGCAAAGAGGTCAATTATTAAGGGCTTATGTAGAAAAGTGAAAGAACGTTAGAATGACTATGTTATCTATGCAAAATGGTGGGGAGTGACATTTCAAATGATACCTTCTATTTAAAATCACTACGCACACTGCAAGATCATTATATAAGGATTCAAAACGTTCATGTAGTAGTGTATTTATATGACCAGTGGTTTTAGACTATATTCTGTTATCAATTCATGCAATGTTCCAGCGTCCCTACGACCACCGTTCGTTACTTTTTCCACTGTCTTTACAGATTTTAAGAAAGGGTTAGATATAAGGTTTTTTTAGGGGCGCTAGAACCTTGGTGGGGTAATACGTAAGAACAATAATACATAGAGTAACTTTCTAGCGGAAAATTTACTACTTCGCATATATCGTGAATAAAAGTTGGTACAGTGATAGAAAAGTCGTTTTGAATAGGGACTCCGGAGTTGCTCCAAATTTTACTTCTTACAGGAAGTTTCAAGTGCCATACTACATATACGACATGTCCATATTTGCATCTGTTCCAAAAATACAGAGGATAGATGCATATTTACCTCCTCATGCACACACAACTCTTGTATTTTACTATTTCTATTCACTTCTTCACAAAAACATTTTAATACCCAAATCTCGTTCAGCTGCTGTCGTCATCAATATAGCTCCTGAAAAACAGTTGATTTCAATCACCAATCTTGCATTCGAACGTCGTCTTGGACGTTTCTTCTTCTGGACATTTAATATACCTTGTAAAACACTTGTCGCCTCTAATCGATGAAAGAACCCTATATTACTTTCGGCCTATTTTCTCATATGATGGAATGGAACAAAATAAAATTTCACGGAGAAGGATTGTTATAAATGATGATTATATGTACTGAGCACAGCTGAAAATATTGAATGTTGAAAATACGATAGTGTGTTCCTGAAATAATGCCCTAAACTCCAGGAGGATATTTTTCACATCAAAATAAGAAAAACGTTTCGTTGAAGAAGTTTTGAAATATGCCTAGTTCCGAAGATACAGGCGCTCAAAGTTATAGGGTATCGTTACATATTACGTCATAACTTGAAAAATAATAACGTAACCTGTGTTAGCTTAACATATAACATTCGAATTTCGAATTGGTACCCAATAGACCTATTTAAACTAAGTTTATGGTTAGTGAATGCTCGGAAAGTACGCGTAATTTCGAATTTTTCAAAGAAATTTTTTTGCTGTGTTTATGTAAATAATCTTCTGAAATTTAGTACACTATTTCAGGAATTACCGTTATAATTATATACTGTTCATATGTGTGCGTTCTATATCAAATGGAGCTACACTAATCACACAACCCCTTCACTTTGCCAAGGTGTAATAACATTTCTGTTCAAGGATAACATGAGCAGAGGAGAGAGAAGGAGAAAGATAGAATGGCGATTGGAAACTAATCTCGTAGTTGCGTAATGGTGCGAAAAGACAAGATGCTTCTGCAACGACAGGAAAAGCTATTTGATCCTGGAACCTTTTACGAGTCGTTTTCTTGGCCCGTTTCTCCCTTATCCCTACAGTATTTCTTCTGGGTCGTTTCATCTCCTATCTTCTCTTCCCTATTGCTATTACTTAGAACCACAGATAGAAGAAACCAGAAGAAGCGTTTCGTGTCATGACTTCATGATTCAACGAAAGGAAGTCAATCTTTCCGTAAAGTTTTAGAAACATTTTCTAGATTTATCGTTCGCCTTCGTTTTTCCAATGTTCTCTAAAGCACTGAAACTGGAT
Organism: Lepisma saccharinum; assembly: GCA_022664845.1. Taxonomy (NCBI): domain Eukaryota; kingdom Metazoa; phylum Arthropoda; class Insecta; order Zygentoma; family Lepismatidae; genus Lepisma; species Lepisma saccharinum. The sequence goes on from JAGDQP010005630.1 coordinate 6,072, forward strand.
GAGTTAATACAAATACTTTCACAAGATCTTAAAACCAGATCACATATCTATTCGTTAAGTGAGAATGACGGGCTATCTGAGTTATCCACTTCCATTTTTTCGTACTTCACCTAAATTCTCCAAGCTTATTAAGCAACTTTACGAAACGAAATTCTGAATTAGATTAGTATCCATCTTGCATGTTTATTTTATCATCTAATGTTTGAATACATACACATATTTTGATGACGTTTGCTTTTATTAAAGGACGCTAGCGTGAAAATTTTAAAATTGATCATGAGTATGCAGTTATTACTAATATTGTCATAGAAACTTTACTGTGCAATTAAATATATCAATACTTCAATATTAAACTTAATCTTACAAACAAATATGTTGGTCTTATTTGGTACGCTTTGAACAAGAGATGTTCGGTTCTTTTGCAATATCATATTTCCAAAAATGCGTTCCATAGGTTCTTGCTTCGTTGTAATGTTCATGACCTTCAACATTTCCTTTTGAAGTGCGGGTAGATTTTTAATATGGTTCATATTTGAAATAAATGACGCTCAATAAGACGACATATATTTCATAACTGTAACTCTTCCCCTACAATCTATAACAGAGAATTGTTACCACTCAATTTTGAATTCTGGTTTATATGTTTATCAACACTTTCAATTGCAATGTACAGTAAACTAACCGGGCTTTTAATTGTGGCAGTATTCTTCCTGGTGTACGTAATGATGAATAACACTACACACATAAGGACGAAGAATAAGAGGCGGGTGTAATTGAATATTTGCTTTTAGGTCTTCACCGGCATCCTAAAGATTCAAATTGTCTGCACTTTTGTCCGTCGGGAAGAGAATGGGGAGGTATCAGTGATAGTCTTAATTAAGGGGGTATTCCCGGTATTCACATATGCAATTAAGTGGAGCCTCGAAATGGCTGATCCCGGAGTTCCACCTCAATACCTGAATACAAAGTGTATACACGAATGCGAAATCACCACTCGAAGGGGTTATAGTGTGTAGATACAAGCATATGCCATAGTTTTTTTTTAAAAAAAATATTCAGAAATGGCATGAGTTTTATCAAGCGTTTGAACGAATTCAGAACAGCAGTAGGTATTCTGTTATTTTTTATGTTTTACAAACAAAATAATAGTTTAAATTCAACTGATAGTGAGTGTAAGAAATATCTGAAAATCGTCGCTGAAAGTCCAACGACAGCATCAGAAAGTTAGAAAACTAAACACACACCAAAACTTGTGAAGGGAATTACAATGAAATCCATGTCTCAGAAGTAATTATCTGTTCTTACAATGTTATCCAAAGTAAAAAGAAATTATTATAGGTATCAGTGAGTTCACCAAAATGTGTGATAGAAGCAGGGACACAGAAATTGCCTTTTGGCACAAGAAAAGTCGAGTTGTTATTAAAATCACTAGATGTATTCACGTTTTTCCTACACTGTAAATCAATAAGGTGTAACTTTACACCAAAAAGGTGGCAGCATTTAGGTTCCACCTCAAGGTGTAAGTGAAGGGTGTAAAGTTTCCACCGGTTGATATGTTACACCCCAAAGGTGTAAAGTATCAATTTCGCACAACTACACTCACGAGGTGTAAGGTTGCACCCAAAAGGTGTTAAATTTTGCCGCAAAACTATCACCCCTGGGGTGTAAACAAACACCTTTGGGGAGTAGCATCACTGCCTTCACTTACACCCTGAGGTGGAACCTAAATGCTGCCACCTTTGGGGTGTAATTGACAAGTTGGAAGGTGTAACGGAAAAGGAAGGTGTAACATTACACCTTAGGGTGTAAATGCTTCCACCCGAAAGTTGTAATGGAATATGCTCCCACCGAAGGTGCTCCCCGTTCCCGCTGGTGCATGCTGGTTGCATAACGTTAGCTGCAGTGCATTGTGTTGATCTGTATATTGCTTTACATGCACGCCTGTAATCTCTAAAAATTGGGTTCAATTGGCGGATTGAATCAAGAGTAGCATACGTGAAAGGTTATGCAAGTTTTCAGATGTAACTGCTGACTACATCATTTCACATGATGGGCTGTTTTCACTTTGTCTTTACCTGTTAGTATGCTTTTCCTCAAACACGAAGAAAACAAAATTTGAAGCACTAGTCCATCATGCGAAATGATGTAGTCAGCAGTTACATCTGAAAAGTTGCATAATCTTTCACGTATGCTTTTCTTGATTCAATCCGGCAATTGAACCCAATTTTTATAGAGACTACAGGCCTCCACGCCTTATCATGTGCACTGCGTGTAAAGCAATATACAGATCAATACAATACACTGCAGGTAACGTTATGCAACCAGCATGTACCTGCGGGAAGGGGGAGCACCTGAAAGGTGTTTTCTTACACCTTCGGTGGGAGCATATTCCATTACACTTTGACAAAGTCTTGATTACAAGTGAAAATACATACAATGTACGTGCATCATTTACTATTCTACAAGTTTAATATTTTAGCATTTTTAAAAAATATTAAACGTATCCACTCACGTCAGGCATGTTTTTGTAATGAAAATGGACATATGAAAGTTCAAAAAAAAAAAAACATAAAAGATTGCACCGGCGCACTTATCTTACTAAAGCAAACTAATCTAACTTTACCTAACCAGAAATCGGTGTTTAGTATCGTCACCGCTGTTTTTATCCTTATGTTCGGAAAGTGATTGGTTCGACGTCCGTGGCTATTTGAAGGATGCTTTCAGCTGTTGCACAAAGTTTATACACGACCTGCTTGGCGTACGTACCTTCTGTACGGGAGACCGTTAGTTCAATTCTCGGGAGTACCGGTACCGTGGCTGAATGGTTAGTATATGGCAAGTGATCTGGGAGATGAGGCTTCGATTCTCAATCAATATATGGGGGATGGGGTGCGCGACAAAGCAGTGAGGTTTTATCCGTGTTGGTTTACTTCGTCCTTTTCGTTATGGGTGGGGTGGGGGTATGGGGGAGACGTAACCACATTACGTTGAGATTCTTATTTCCGCTTTTTGGCATATAGGCGTACGCTGTGTAAACGGTTAGGTTTCCTTAGCCCTGTACTTGTGCAAGGACTGCGAGAGTTTCATAGAAGGTAGAAGGAAGTGCAACTTAGTGAAAGTGGTTTAGGGGGAGGGGGAAGTACCCTCTCACTCCCCCTACTGTAGCTCACATTCACTTTGTTACACTTCCATCTACCTTCTATGGAATTCTCACAGTGCTTGCACCAGTACAAGGGTCAAGATCCGAAGTTGGTGGGACGGTCCACGGTAGATACCAAAACCCATCCTAACCTAACCTAATCTGACCTTAGTTAACCTAATATTTTTTAATTTTCGTAATTTTAATGAAATTTTTCGTACAAAACCAGGCAGCCCACCAACTTTAAAATAAATGCCCAGTGCAAGACACAGGGATCATTCGATCATGCTCCCGGTATTTCGTATCGTCACCACTGTTTTTATCGACGCAGAAAAAACACACAAAATGAGAAAAAATACATTTTTTTTGGCTATACATTAACATACAAGTAGGTTAAGTTATGTTGACAACGGGGGCTGATGATACTAAACTTGCTCCCTGAAATCAGTAGGCCTACCTGTGGCAATGTTCTACCCAGTGTTACGGAACTGTTATTTCGCAGTAATACCAAGCGAAGTCATGTATGAAACATGTTGGTTTAAAAGCGATCTAGAACCATCCCATAACTCCCGCGTGTTGTAGTCTACTTGTGCACAAGGTTCAAAGCAGAAATAAGTGCACTTCGTGTTCAAAGCTTTGAGAATTAAATATAACAACGTCTATTCAGCTTTGAATGCTACATGCAAGGGTTACTTCAATATAACGTTCTTAAACGTAATAAGTACTTACCACAGACTAAATGGTACTGACAAGCCTTTTATCCTCCCTTTGAACGAGACAAAGGCTCTCCTATACTGTAACTCACTTTTGCTCCCTGTATAGCGTTTCTTTACTGGTTACAATCTTAAATATAAAAATGTTAATCTCAAAGAAACTAACATTATGATATATTATACTTTACCTGTAATAATTCGGTACAATAGTATTTGATACTCAATGTTGTATTTCTGCCCAAAACCGCACATTAAACGGACAAAGTAATTCAAGTTATTACGTCAGTTTCCGCCACTACGTGAATCAATAAGTTATACTAATTTCTTACACCACCCTCTATTATTTACACTTGTCGTATTTTTCATTTAAAGACTAACGTTAAAAATATTTACATTTGAAATGAATACTATATTTGCATACCTGATAATAATATATATTTACCAGAGTAATAAAACGACTAATGTGATCTTCCTGATTGAGCAGTTTCCACCTCTGCGTAATCGTTTACTCCCTAGCCTACTAACTTTACACCCTTTGAAAAGGGTGTAAAGTAACACCTTATGCCTGCCTTACACCTGTATGTGGAATGTTAACACCGAAAGGGTGTATACGTGGCACCTAAGGGTGTTTCGTTCACAAAAACACCTCATAGGTGCTACATCACACCTGAAAAGGGTACTTTGGGGTGTTTCATTACACCATATGATTTACAGTGTACTTGGAGAATTATAATCGCATGCGCCAGTAATATTCACGTTTCTTTTTACTATTCATAGCTAAGAAGAGCGTCGATTTTTGAATGAGCTTATCCCCTTGTACGATTCTCTTTTGTTATTTACTTACCGTTTACCTCTCTCTAAGTTTTGTTCCTAATCTCATGCGTGGCCTTACGTCTAGCGTTACTGTAGTTGCTGCCATTTTCTTCACTTTTACCTTTTAGCGTTAGCTGCCTTTTTTTTCTTATGGAAATTAAAATATTCTTAATCACAGTTTATTTTTCTGCCCTACCATCATAGCTACACATTCTTCACCTTTAACATAGGCCCTGGCCAACAACTTTCCGAATCTTTTCTCCTCCTCTATCCAGGCCTGAGCCTTAGATGCCTAAAGGCCATACATAAAATTCAAAACCTACACAATCTTTTACAGCACCCTTCATCATGTCACGAATTGTCTCCCACAACTTGTTCGCATCATTGTTTCTATCAGTGTCATTGTTATTATTACTAAAATGTGCTACGATTTCAAAACTAATTTAAGATTTCGAGGTAATAACGTGCCTCAAAATTCAGGTTATTTATTGTTTTACTCCGAATGTACGTTGTTTTGATCGTTTGCGTTTCCTGTTCGCGATGTCCAGCTTTACTCTCACTTTAGTGATCACTTTGAATATAGTTCCAAATTCAAAGGAAACACAAATGTAAACTGCACAATACTCTGCAACGCATGCGATTGCTGCAGCTTGACTGGTGTCCGAAGAGTCGTTGCAACAGTTTCATGCGACCTCATTCATCCGATGCACAAACCAAACCGACTCCACTGATTTCCCTTCAACGTGTCAATGCAGTAGCGCGTGCAGTAATTGTTTGCGATTATAGAATGCAACCATCTCGCAAAGGAAACTGCACCTCAACCTGTTATACAGTAATCAGTTAAACAAACTTCACAGTTCATGATTATGATCAGTCGTTAGGATCAACGCCTTCCGTACATTTTTTACCATCGTATTAAGCCATCGAGTGCGTATTGTAACATAGGACAGTTTTTCATTCACGAGCTCTGCATGTTCAACTGCAAAAGTATAATTAAAATTCTTTATTAGAGTGCCGTGATACCTATAGAGCGCATTGTATATTAACACAGTAAATACAATGATACAATCGAAATTCAAAATACGTTGGAACGAAGACAGAATTAAGCTAGGAATAATACAAGAAATTACTGATACATATTGTTTGAAGATCTCATTTTTATTGTATTATTTTAAAACTATTTTAATATGATATCCTTGCTGTACACACATATTGTGTGCTACTAATTTTATGTGATTGAAGTTTTATGTTGATACGTTGAACGATATTGAAACCTTTGTGGAACTAACAAACATATTGAATTGGTGCATAAATTATGTCGGTGTTCTTACGATTTCATTCAAGCACTAACCACGAATAAAAGAGGTCACTAAATCCATAACACTACTCAATAATATAGTTTTCACCATTCTTCACGACGGACTCCCATCGTTCAGGGAGTTTCCGTGATCCTTTTTGGTGAAAACAAATTTGTAGATGAACCTCGTTAACTAGGATCTATTGGTATCGAGTCCGGTCCAGGATAATGAAAATCCGGGTTACCCGGAGATTGTGGCGAAAAATCGGTAAAGTGAAGAAAAACATAACTAATAGTACATATATAATCGCCTTTTAATAAAAAAATATACTGTACTTACAATATACAGTAGTACATTTATGGCTACACAGCAAAACACATTAAAAAGCGTTCTTATTAGAGAAATAGCTCGTGAGTTTCTGCTGCTTTAGCTTTGAATAACGCTTGCGTGTGGCGCGATCTCGCATCCGCTTCAGTATGAGAAGTTCGGCCGGTGTAGTATCCGCCTGTCGCTCCAAGTAATTCATAACTTTATCTAGGCGGGCTGCTGCTGTTTAGGTGGGCGCAGAAATCCTCAAGCCAGGATCTACCACGCAATGCGTTTGACAGTGCACAGAAAAGATCATAGACCGAAGGATGTGGCAAGACCTTTATTCCCAGCTCCTGAAGGACTGTTTTCTTAATGGTTACACTGTGAAATATGGCGTTATCCATCTAGGAAACCACAGGATGGCTTGCTGCTCGTTTCTCCGCAATAGCTGTCTGAAATAGACACAACAATTCACAATACAGCGCAGGTTTCACTCTCACATTTTTCGAAAACTTCTCTAAGTGAATGATTCATTTTTCGTCACACCAAATGGTTAGCAACGTCTTGCGTGGATACAGTTCACTTTTCACACGAGTTGTTCCTTGTCTGTTTGGGCTGGTTCTGTGTGTGACGTTGATGTACAGGCACCATGTTTTATCACTCGTGACATTCTGGACAAAAAAGGTTGATAGTGTTGACCAGCAGAGCGATGTCGAACGAGAAAGAAGGCACACCAAGTTTATGTGCATCTCCCTTCGAGTGCAGGTGTCTGACGACGGTTGTATTGTCAAAATCCATATGTGTGGACAATTCTCGTGTCGTTTGCTATAGATCTGCATAAACTAATGCATTGAAACGGTCCTCATAAAAGTCGCATTTTCGTACAGACCGTGAGGAGTCGTTTATGTCGAATGACCTCACATTAATGCCGTTATTCGGCCTAAGCCTTAGATGCCTGACAATCATAAATAAAGTTCAAATTCAAATGGTGTAATCTGAGACTGGGACACCTCGATAAAACTCAAATAACAATGTGCTGGAAATGTTCGTCCTTCTCTATTTGATATTCTATGCTCAATCACCTGAAAAAAAATATGGATTGATATCGATGGTTCAAACTGACATGGATTAACAAAGTATGGTGTTATGAAATTCACTATGCACGTAGAATAACAACAACTAGTTCACAGAAGGATATTACACCTCCTTTATTGGCCGACAGAATTTAAGCACTTTGAGTAGTGCGTAAGAACGAGAGGTTAAGGATGCTTGAGGGTGAGGATGAGATATCCCATAATGTTTTTTTAAGGGTCTCGAGGAATATTCGTTCAAAATTTGGTGCGGACACATTGCACAAATATAGAAGTCTTTGAACAAAAGTAGAATATGGTAGCAACACTGACAGCTAGTAGCTTAAGGGTGGAACACCACAGTCATCCTTCTAGGAGATCGGAGAAGATTCATCTCAAATTTAGTGCAGATAAGCTGAATGGTATAGAAACTACTGACAAAAAATATTTTTATCATAAAGTGGCAACACTGACAAGTGGGTTGCTTATGGGTGTTGAGCCAGCAGTTGTATTTCTAGGATGCCTGAGAATATTCGTCAAATTTCGTGTAGACGAGATGAATGGTATTGAAGCCATTGACAACATTCAATTTTATATAAAGATTGCAACACTATAAACTCGGTTGCTTGGGCGCTGTTGAACACCTTAGTCATGTTTGAAAGGTGTCGAACAATAATAGCCAGGCCAAATTTAGTGCAGATGCTTTAAACGGTATAGAAACTTTGGGAGGAAATTAACTTTAAAATGTTTTCCAACACTGAAAACGGGTTTATTATGGGTGCTTGAAACCCACACAGCTACTATTCTAGAGTGACAAGGCATATTTGTGCGAAGTTTGGTGGAGATACATTGAATAGCATAGGAGCCTTTGTGGAACAAACATATACACATACACATTTTCAGTATCAAATCATTGGGGCCTAATGGTACAAAGGGCGCCATTTCAGTTTCCAAATTACAGGAAAAACAACTTTTAGGCACTTTTAATATGTTGTTTCTGACACACTTCCTGTTTTCCATACACATTTTCAGTTTGTTACTAATTTGTTCCGATTTCAACCTTATCTTGACTGGACTATAAACAATATTAAAAATCCGAAGAAAATGTACGGCTGACAAAGATTAATACTTCGTATGGAACCCTTCATTCTTTATTAAATGCTTCTGCCTTTGTGGAATGCTACGTTCAAATTTAATACACTTTTGCTGCAAATCACCATCGTTAACCCATATCTTATTGATTTCCTCGATCAAATACCGTCTGCACAAAGTGTCTCTTTAAGTCCCAACGTTCACTGATTCATTCACACCACCTGTTCCAGTACAGCTATGCATACCCCGTAGATGTAGTAGGAACAGGGGTTGGATAGGAATCAGTGACGGTAGGTAATTAAAAATTCACTTTGTGTAGACGGAATTTGATGAGCTGGCAGGATCCAATGAGGAACGAGATGGCTGGCTTGTTACAGGTTGCTGTTTTTTCTGTAATTCAGCGTGTCCGATGAAGCCAATAACTTATTTAGTTGATGGAACTCCTACACGTTTTTAGTGTTTTTTAAATTAAAACGTATTGATTTGCTCCGCTTATTTTTTCTATCTTAAGTTTATAACAGCAATGCTTTGACATGGAAAATATCATATTTGTTTTGTTATGAGATCGCAGACCCGCACAAGATCGATATTCGATAGATTACAATAAATACAGTGTTATCATAATTAAAATAAACAAGTCTCGGTGGTCTGATGGATATAGCGTCTACCTTTCGTGCGTAAGGTCTTGAGTTCGAATCCTGATCACTTCATTTTTTTTTAAAAAGAAAAATGTGTTAATGAGTTGGACCCTGGCACACACAATTGTCTATTTTTAAATTTTATTTTAAATTATGTTTCAAATAATAAAATTTTTAAATAATAAATGTTTCAAATAACATTTCTGCTTCTATTTGTGAGTTTCTTCTACCACTATGTATTCAAATTGGATTTAATATATATGTCCTGTATTTAACATTACTCACTTTGAATTGACAATGAATTTTAATTTTATTTATGACCTTTAGGTGTCTAAGGCTCAGGCCGGGATAGGGAAGGTGAAAGGATTCGGGAAGGTGTCGGCCAGAGCCTATATGTTGAAGGTGCAATCTTGACATTTGCCTGGTGTGACTGAGGAAAACCTTGGAAAACCCTCAGTCAGGATGGTCCGCCACTGTGATCGAACCCACTAACTCCCGAATGCTACGCCAACACTCTACCACCGAGAATTGACAAGGAGGAGTGAGCGGGGGTATCTTAATATTCTTGACACCCAGTGTATATTCGTATATTCACATCTACAGTGTATGATTTGTGTGAATGTGTGAATTGATTTTTGTTGTTTACGCGTAATACAAATAAACAAAACTCGCCCGGGATAGGGTGAGGTAAAAGGATACTGAAAGGATTTGTTTCAAATTATTAAAAAACTTTAGGCATATGAGGACCAACCCGGGATAGGGCTGGGAAAGTGTGTTTGGAAGATAGACGGCCAGGGCCTATTTATAGGTACCATCACCGCGTTTTCCTGGTATGGGTGAGGAAAAATCTTAGAAAACGTCAGTTAGAAGAGTCGACCGCTCGAATCGATCCCAGGATTCTAATTTCTAACCAACGCTGGAGAAGTTTTTTTGAAACATTGTTTACCCTAAGCGAGATTTACTTGTGCCATTTGATATACCTTTTGAACCTGTATCGACTGATATTCTTAGAATGTCAAAATAACACACAAAATCTTAGTTAAAATCACACACAAACATTCATGCCCGAGGCGCCCCATTAACTAGGAACATTCCCGAGATGATAGTCTGGAACAAGTGCAATTTTGCGCAGAATCGATGGCCCACTAACCAACAAGGCATCATACAAATGTTTGCACCCGGCACTCAAGATTTGAGGATGAAATTAGTTACAAGGTTGGAAGCCATCGTGCCTGTGACGTGATAGTAACAGGCTCCGACCAAGTCCAGTCGTAGTACAACGAATAAACCAGTGTTTTCCACGTACTAACTTATTACACCCGTAAGACGTTGGCTTACTACATAACAAACCCGGGTTCCAATCCCGGTGGGGGCAACATTTTCCCTTCTGTTTCTTTCAAACTTTATTTTTATATGTTCACATTTATTATTTATAATTTCTTTGGCATACAAATAAAGGCTGCTGAAAGCTAGGATATATATACGTAAACCAGATCTGGCCCCCGTGGTAGGCAAGGGAGCAAGGTGCGTCTGAAGGGAGCTGGGTGGCGTGAGCCTCATGTTGGCGCAATCCCCGGTTAGCGGTAGGTATCTTTTGCGTATGCCTACCGCTCGCCGAGGCCTATGCCCCTTACCCACGAGTTGCATTTTTAGTTACTATGGGTTTGCGGAGGTTAGGTAAACTCAGGTTCGCACAAACAGATAGAAATGTATTTTGAAAGAAAGAAACGAAAATGTAAAAATACATAACCGAACCTGACCATACAAAACCTACCCTAAACCATGGTCACTAATTTTATATAATCTACGACAAATGGAAGAAAGCAATTATTAATGATAAATATGAACATAGCAAAATATTTTTTTAAGACAAGAAGAAGAAAAAAAACTTTTTTTTTACAAAAATGCACTTTTCAAAACAATCTTGAAAATGCAAGAAAGGAATTATTAATAATAAATTAAAACTTTTCAAAATCTATTTTTTAAGAAAAAAGGAAGAGCAAAATCTCGCCCGCTCTCCGGAGTTGAACCCGGCTTTTTTTATTTCGTAAGACAGCGCTCGACCAATACGCTACGCTAGGTAGCGGACAACCGTTGCTCTCGGCGCTGTATTTAGCTCCAACCGTTTACATCACCTACTTCTGCCAAAAGCACTTTGAACGCAGAATTTCTAATAAATTTCTATTTATTCTTACTCGTTGGGATTGACGAATAAGCTTGTCGCCTGCAAGTGGGATTTACATCCTTCCAAGATAGTCCTGAAATCTAGGATATATATAAGTAACCCGCTGAGGTTAGCGAGTTTACAGGCTGATTTAACAATACATTTATTATGGTCTATGTAGCTAAATTGCCAGCGTTTGAGACTCTCATTCGTAAGGTCTCTGGATCGATTTCACGAGCGACGTTCCAAATATTTTCTTCTAGAAATTAAGCGCAGTAAATTATATTCGTGATAGGTACTGGAAGAAATTTATCCCGCACAGCTCGACGGGGGGCAGGGGGAGAGATACGCAGATTGTGTGTTTATAAGTGTTCAAGTGTCATTTATTTCCATGTCTTGCGCCATTTTTTATTCCCCGTTTCCTTGTTTTCTCTTCACTGATATTTCGCTCTTTCCGTGTCTTCTTCCATGCTTTCTTTTCTCTCTCTCTCTCTCTCTCTCTCTCTGTCTCTGTATGTATGTGTGTGTCTGTGTTTGAACAAGACAAGGATGGGGTTTCTGTCTAACTCTCCCGTGGTTCTCTACATTATGCTGAACAACTCAAATTTTCCATGCTCCAAGTGGAGTTATATCCTAGCATTCTATGTTTTCGCGCATATTTGTACTGTCATGTTGGTTGTCTATTTATGAGGCGTACAGTGCAACAATTCTTCTGGAGGAAAATGCTACTATTTCTTATCGTTTCAACCTCCATTTACTTTAGTTCGTGCCTGTACAAAATAACTATTACATTTACAAGTGTGTGCGGTCGTATACAGTTCTTGCTTCCATCATCAGAGTCCGCAGACATTACATGACTATTCTATTACATGACCAAGATTTTTTGTTATAATATTTTAGATTTCCAAACGCAACGTCTTGCCAAGTATTCAAAGAAACTAGTAAATGATCACATGCTTTTGTAAATAGAAACTAAAGACCATTGACATGCTGTGTCGCTTGACCAATGTTGTCATTTGAGAAAAATTCACTTTTTGTCAGTAGACCATAGTACAAAGGGACGGCATGCAATGCTTGATCACGATGGCGCATTCACCCTTAAATTAATAGCTTTCCTACTGGAAATCAATTGGTTACGAAATTAAGGGAATGGGAAGTTTCCCTTGGGTCACTGTGTATTTATATCATATTCGCAATTGATATGAATCAGAGTTATTAATTGACACGTCAATTTCATCAATAACTTTAATCTAACATTAAAATTATCTTCAGGGCAAACGTTTGTATAAAAATGTATGTGAAATGCGTAACTTCAGTACAAATGTATGAAGTGTTGCCTACCGTTCAGGTGTTCAGAACAAAATTTCGAAAGATTTGAAGTCTTGTAATTCGCGTACCGCGAATATGCGAAACTTAGTACTACAGGAGTGTTCATTTGAACACATCATGAACAAACCGTGGAAGTTTCATGCAGATTCTCGTGTGCCATCGGAGACAGTTTCCTTGTAAGTTCCAAAACAAACAAACTGCTATTTAATTACAAAAATGAAATACTGACTCAATTATTTTAACAATTCCAATTTTTTACTTACAATGTACTGTTGCTCTTGTATTAATAAATAACATTCTCAAATATATTGAATTTCTATATCACTCTTAGTTTATTTTACCATTTTAATAAAAAAAATATTTATGTTCTCGCAGCGCGGCACGTAGCAGGCAAGGAATTTCGCGGCATACTAGCCCACCCACTGAAAACCTACCTTTTAACGTAGAAAGTCTTATTTTCGAAAGCTTGAAAAAGCACCATTTAATCGAGTGTGCAATAAAGAAACACCGTACCTGACTTACCTAACCTTCACGTACCTTTGGTCACTATTTTTTTTTAAATGTCCTAATGTGTATATCTATCTATCTTCTCATCTATCTATCTAAGCCTAAGGGAGAAAATAAGAGAGAGTATACATCTTGTTAGAAATACAATCGAGGAAATGAAGAGCCTGAAGAAAACTAAACAGCGCCTGAAAAAAATCAAAATAATTGTAGTTAAGAGACCAGATGGGACCATAACACGAAATAAGGAAGAAATTATAAAACATTTGAAAATCTCTAAGGAGGATATTACTACTTCGAAAAAGAACTAGGAAATAAAGATTCAGAAGAAAATGATGTAGATGTTCCAGACGAAATGAAAGTAGAAATGAATAAAGTACTTTCAGGGATGAAGAACGGGAAATCACCAGAAGAAGATGGACTCACAGCAGAGATGTTTACACTGGGAGGTGAAAAGATGAAAGAGGAACTTGCCAAATTGTTCTCGATATGTCTGAAGAAGAATTAAATACCGTCAATTTGGAATATTGTTGTAATCGTGTTGTTGTACTGTACAAGAAAGGGGACAAAGAATGCGTCGAGAACTACAGATCAATTAGTTTACTGTCATTTCTATACAAAATGTCCACCAAAATTATTTTGAACCGTATTGAACGAGATTCAGATTTTAACCAGGGAAGGGAACAAGCAGGATTTCCTCGTGGATTTAGCTCAATGGACCACATACAAGCATTGAATGAACTTATGGAAAGGACTAATGAATATGAACTTCCACTATATCTGGGATTCACAGATATTGATATGATTCAGTCTGCATGTCAGCAGTACTTATATCATTTGAACGTCAAAGCATCGAAAGTGCATACATCAAGTTACTGCGAAACATTTACTCGACTGCCACTTCTGTCATTAGACTATAAATAGAAAGTGAAAGATTTAAAGTTGGAAAATGGGTAAGGGGAAGAGATTCAATTTATCGAAAATTGTATTATTGTAGAGAGTGTTCCGAAATTTGAACTAGGGCGAAGTTGGAATAAAAATCAATGGCAAATATCTTCATTACCTAGGGTTCGCTGATGATATAGTCCTGTTTGCTTCAAGTGCAGAAAAACTACAAACCACAATGGAAGAACTGAGTAATGAAAGTTCAAAAATAGACCATGAAATGGATTTAAGTAAAACAAAAGTAATGTACAATCAACATGCTTCAAACAAGGAAATAAAGATTAGCGGATAGACAATAGATATAGTTGATGAGTGTGTTTACCTAGGCCAACTCAAAACTTCGAAAGGCAAGTTGACTGATGAAATAAATAGATGAAGTAAAATGGCGTGGAGTTCGTTTGGAAGACCACTTTATTTTCAAAAGCAAACTACCAATGTTTCTCAAGCGTAAAGTTTATAATCAATGTGTCTTATCAAAGATGGTATACGACTGTGAAACTTGGACATTGAATTCGCAAACGACTCAAAGGTTAAGAGTCACACAAAGAGCAATGGGGATATGCATGCTAGGAATAACCAGAAGAGACAGGAAGACAAATGAATGGATTCGCGCACAAAGGTAGAGGATATGGTCAAGATTGCGAAGATGAAGCTGAGATGGGCCTGTCACATAGCTAGACGTACAGATGGAAGATGGACACCAAATGTACTACATTGGATTCCTAGAGAAAATAATCGATCGAGAGGACGTTCAAATGCAAGATGGGTAGATGAATTTAAGCGTTTTTCAGGAGCTACATGGATGAGGATAGCATCAGCCCGAGATATGTGGAAAGAAAATTGGGAAAACTTCATGCAGCAGTGGATAGATAACGACTGAATATGATAATATATATTCTGCTCAATAATAGCTGCTCAATAACGAACAAATTTGATAGAGTTATTAAATCACATTGTCGACTATCTACTATAATATTTGCTATAGTTCTTTCTGTCTAAACGGGAGTTGCTGGATTAGATACCCTATTTATTTAATATTCGGGAGGAAAACGGAAAGGCGTTTTCGGGGAGGAGGTAGCCTGCAAGGAGTGGCAGAGGCCGTCGAGCGAGGTTAGACTGACAGATATGAGGGGAAGTGGAGGAGACCGTCAACGCGGGAGCAATCGGAAAGTAAATTCAATGATTGCTAACCACTATGACAATCAATGTTTAACTATTGGTAAGGATACTGAGATATTCGTGATTAATTAGGGGTTAATTTAAATTAAGATTTCAACATTAATATTAAAATCGAAGCTTGCGTAAAACTGCTGAAGTTACTTAACATAAAAATACCATTGTATTTGGGCGATTGGACAAAATTCTGCGAAAATAACTTCCCTAAGAAATACACAGGGAGGAAATTTCGATTCTCATCTATTAAAAGTTGATAAGAAGGAAAGGGATGAGAATGCTTTGTAATGTATGTATATATAGGTATAAATATGAAGATTTAAAAAAAAATCATGAAAGTCGGTCCAGTTGAAATGGCTGGACGACTGGAAAAACGTTCTTCGAAAATAACTCCAATAAGAAATACATATTGAGAACATATCGTTACTCTTTTATTAAATATTGGTGAGAAGAAAAGGAATGCGAATACATCGTAATATATCAAGGTGTAAATTAGAATATTTTAAAAATAAAAATTCCTTTTAAATTCCAACGTTCAAAGGTTTTATGAAACTATTTTGATATATAGATTATTTCGGGTTTGTAACAATGAGCATTTAAATAAAAAAATATTTAAACTATGTATTTAATATATTTTAGTGGTGTTTTAAAATGAAAACACTTTATTAATTTCTTTGTTATGAACACTGGATTGACTATTGGTTATAGAACAGGAGATAAGACAACACAATCCTCAGGCTTGTAATTGTGGAATGAACAAATATTTTGTTCTTTCAATTCAAGCGTTCTATTTGGCTGCAAATGTAGTAAAGTTTTCCGTTATCTATTGGTTTAAACTTTAATTTACAACAGGTTTTCATATCGTTAGATTTAAATGAAATCTTCTATAATTTATTTTCTTGATTATTGGGTCCAAACTGGACTGAGAGTCCTGCAGAAAAAACTAAAAAAGAATCTATAGTACATGTGTGCATGCATTTTGAATGTATAGGATTATCATACATTCCGGAAAACTGGGATTGTCCTTGTTTTAAAGCCTTCTTCCCTGTTTGCCGATAACTACTTCGAGAAACCAAATTGTCCCGGTTTCTTTTGAAATAGCAAACTATTTTCATGTTTCGATGTGTTTTCCTGAATATTTATGGAAACATCGCAGAGATGGGTACACCTGGAAGAAACGTGTCTTTATTTAAAAGAAAGAAAAGTGAAGATCAATGGAATTCTTCTCTTGGATCAGATGCCAGTTCTGAGCGAAATGCTATAATCCAAATCAAAAAAGTGGAAGACGAAGTTTTCCATGAACAATGAGTGCATTTCATATGTGTATGCAAACGTCCCGAACAGTATTCTGAAAACATTATAAAGAATTTATGGGTAAGCTTTTGCGATTCCACTTACAAATACAAATACTACTGGTTTTCTCCTACATGAACATTCAGTGGACAGAAAGGAAAAAACACAATGGAAATTAAACAATGGAAGGAAGATTACAAGTGCCGTATAGTTGAATCAATATTTGTCTTAGAAAAAACGTCAGTCGTGTGAACTAAATTTGTTCGAAACAAGCGAAACAAAACAAAACTGTCGAAACCTCAAAACCACATGCTGAACTGCACTTGTACAGTTAAGTAATAACATGTTAGATGGTCAGAATGTTAATGTTAGTAAACGACAAAGTTAATTCAGAGATAGTTACATTTCTTGTGTAACTTTTAACATGCATGACTGACGTCGTTTCAGCAAATACCAATTCAGTTATAATCTTTCGTGTACGAAGTTTTATCAGTTTCCTACTGAAAGGATAGAAAAGTTATCAAGAAATGTGATAGCAGTGACAAAATATTAAATGTGTTGTTACTAAGATGACACATGGTAAAGCATGTCCCGGTTTTTCAATTAGAAATTTTGGTCACCCTATGTAAGAGAGAGGGCGGAGAGAGAGAGAAAGCATTCAGGCGGAACTCACTTGGTCGGTAAAAGGTTTGGGACTTTCCTTTGAAGATAAAAATATATCTAAACTGACCCATATTACTTTTCTTCCGGTCGCTTTCCTTAATGCCTGTACTGGCTTCAACATTGAAAGCTTTTTCGCTGAGTCTGTCAGTACATCCATTTCTCCTTTTAAAAGAGAAACAGGCAAGAAGAGGAAAGGCGAAAAAGTAGAAGACAGAAAGAAATCTGGAGTGAAACGCATTCTTTTATGTCAGTGAGTTGTAAGAGAGAAGGACAGACAAAGATAGATCGAATGAAAAAAAGACGAGACAGAAACGAGAGAAATGTGGCGGCAGTGCTTTGAAGAAACTTCAATCTTTTTTTTTTTTCTTCAGCAAAGGCAAACGCTTTGGAACATTTTCTGTGCTTGCGGTTCCATCAACGTACCATTTTCTTTACATTTCTCTTTTTCCTTCCTTATATTTGTTATATTTTTCGCATCCAACAGAAGCAACGCTTTCTCAACGAATCACTGACATATTTAACATGGCTTCTGCAAACAGTAACTGGCGACAGAGCGACTGATACGATGAAATGAAAAAAGTTTAATATTGAACAATGTCTCAAATATCGAACTGTTCTTCGACATGTGATGTAGGTAGAAAATTTCGTATCACAAGATTTCTTATGCTTAATGTTGAAGGATGTTTGCAGGAGTCATAATTATTAGAGTATAACATTTAGAGTGGTTATAACATAACCACTCTCTAAATTAAAACTTACCTTATCAAGTCACGAAGAAAGATAAGTTTCATCAACAAAATATAGTTCATTTAGTAAGATAGTATTTTGAAAGCCTATTATATATCACCACCCATCTGCACATACTAAGATGTATTTTATGTTCATGTATTTTATAAAATTAAAATTGAGAAACGTTTGTCATTTTTTTATTCAAATCCTGATCGTTGCGAACAAGAAATAATAATAATTAAGATTTTAAGAAAGTGTAAAACGTAAGCTATGGGCAACTGCTACTATTACTAATCATAGTAGTACTAATATTTGTAGTAGCACTAGTTGCAGTTGTAATAATAATAATAATAATAATAATAATAATAATAATAATAATAATAATAATAATAATAATAATAATAATAATA
>JAGDQP010005630.1:24363-41363 GCA_022664845.1 Lepisma saccharinum
TAATAATAATAATAATAATAATAATAATAATAATAATAATAATAATAGTAGTAGTAGTAGTAGTCAAAAGTTGTAGTGGTAATAGCAGTATAATTTGTTATTTCGATTTGAATTTGAGTTTTATTTAAGGCCTTATAGCATCTTTTGGCTTAGGCCCATTATGTTATTATTGTTCTTGTTCTTGTTCTTGTTGTTGTAGTAGCAGTAGCAGTAGAACTAGTATAACTGGTAGTGTTGGCAACATATTGTATACGCTCCGCACCAATGGACGGGCAATTTAGTTAGTCTTAATAATAGTTACATTAACATTAAATGTGGCCGGGAAACCGGGACTGATGCCCCAAAAGGTTTCTGCCACTAAATGGGAGAAGACCTCTTAATTCCTCTTGCTAAGGCTTAGGGGAACTGACCGGGGTAGACGCCTAATGTCCAATCCATACCTTCACGTCGTACTCTTAGTACCCAACCAACCCAATCCATGCCTCTTACTTAGTGCCCAACCAACTGCTTGGCGAACGAACATGCATGGGCTGCTCACCAGCTCGCATTAGCAGACAGTGTGGTGAGTAAAATGTCTTCACCCTTCCTTTCTTTACACATGAGGTACAAGTAAGGAAAGAGCCTCGGAGGGTCTCATTCTCCGGAGGACGGAATGCAGCTGGCAACGGTAGCGGTCAGTCCTGTAGGAAATCGGAGGCTCAAACTGCCAAGGTTTGGACTATAGACTGCCAGGATACCGACACTGCAACTCGAACGGACTTATGAGCGGAGACCCTTAACTGTCAGTCACTTGCAGAACAGGACAAATTAGAAGAATTGCAGAATGAACTTAAAAAGATTAAGTAGAACATCATAGGACTATCAGAGGTGTGGAGGAAGAATGAAGAACAATTAGAACTACCGTCAGGGCACACGTTTTACTTCAAAGGAACAGAAAACGGAAAACCGACAGTCATCGGCTTTATAATTAATAAAGACTTGACGAGACGGATCACAGACGTTGAAGAAACTTCAGATAGAATTGCACGAGTAGTAATAAAGATAAACCGGAGACACAGTATGGAAGTTATAAAAGTAAATTATATGCTAAAAAAACGTCACATCAGGATCAGGAATTCGAAGAACTAAACGAGGAGATACAAAAGATTTCTGATAGCAAATCGCATTACAGAATTGTAATGGGAGACTTCAATGCGAAAGTAGGAACTAAACAGAGCAATGACACGAAGGTGGGATTCTTTGGATTAGGCAAAAGAAACAAGAGAGGAGAGAAGATAATGGAATTATCAGAAGCCAACAGACTGTTTATTTCCAATACATTTTTCAAGAAATGGCCGAGAGGAAGTAGACATGGAATGATCCAAATGGAACTAGAAACGAAATAGACTACGTTTTAATGAATAACAGAGAAATTCTGCAAGACATCTCTGTTTTAAACAGTTTGAAAATCTCGAGTGATCATACGGTGGTAAGATGCAAGCCGAAACTAAATACTAGACTAACTTGAGAGAAAGCTTATCACAGGAAAAAGCGAGTTTTAGATCTGGAATATTTAGGGAAACACAGACAGACATTGAAGATAAAACTAAGCAACAGATTCGGCAACTTGTAAGAGATAGAGGATGAAAAAAACATCAATAGCAAAAATAAATTGCTGAATGAGATAATAAGAGAGACATCAAAACGAAACAAGTTGGTAAAATCTCAAAAGAAACTAAACTCTTGATGAAGAAAAGAATGGAAAGGAGAAAAAATTACAGGAAAGGACTGAGTACAGAGAACTAAATAAAACCGTAAGAAAGAAAATAAGAGAGGATGTTCGAAGATACAACGAACTTCTTATTAGAAATACAATCGAGGGAAACAAGAGCCTGAAGGAAACTAAACATTAGCTCAAGATAGGCAAACAGCAAATAATTTAATTGTAGTTAAGATACCAGATGGGATCATAACACGAAATAAGGAAGAAATTATAAAAATATTTGAAAATTTCTACAAAGAATTGTACTACTCCGAAGAAGAACTAGGAAGTGAATATTCAGAAGAAAATGATGTAGATGTACCAGACGTAATGAAAGAAGAAGTGGATAAGGTACTTCGAGGGATGAAGAACGGGAAATCTCCAGGAGAAGATGGAATCATACAGCGATGTTTAAATGGAGAGATGAAAAGATGAAAGAGGAACTTGTCAAATTATTCTCAATGTGACTGAGAAAGAGAGAAATTCCGTCAAGTTGGAAAAGTGCTGTTGTCATTTTGTTGCACAAGAAAGGGGACAAAGAACGTGTCGAAAACTACAGACCAATTAGTTTACTGTCAGTTCTGTACAAAATATTCACCAAAGTTATTTTAAATCGTATTGAACGAGACTTGTATTTTAACCAGGGAACGGAACAAGCCGGATTTCGTCGTGGATTTAGCACAATGGACCACATACGTACAACCATTGAATGAAGTTATGGAAACGACTAATGAATTTGAACTTCCAATGTGTTTGGGATTCATAGACTTTGAAAAAGCTTTTGATTCGGTCTCCTTGTCAGCAGTACTTAAATCACTTGAACATCAAGGCATCGAAAGTGCATACAGCAAGTTACGGAAATACATTTTCTCGATTACTACATCGGTTCTGGATAGTGTGTTCCAAAATTTAAACTGGAATGTAGTTGAAATAAAATTAATGGCGAATATCTTCATCACCTACGATTCGCTGATGATGTAATCCTATTTGCTTCAAGTGTAGAAAAACTACTAACCACAATGGAAGAACTGAGTAATGAACGTTCGAAAATAGACCCTGAAATGAATTTAAGTAAAACAAAAGTAATGTACAATCAACATGCTGCAAAGAAGGATATAAAAATTAACGGAGGGATTATAGGTATAGTTGATGAGTATGTTTACCTAGACCAACTCAAAACTTAGAGTGCCAAGTTGAGTGATGATATAAATAGAAGATATAAAATGGAGTTGAGTTCGTTTGGAAGACTACACTTTATTTTAAAAAGCAAACTACCAATGTGCCTGAAGCGTAAAGTTTATAATCAATGTGTCTTACCAGTGATGATGTTCGGCTGTGAAACTTGGACATTGAATTCGCAAATGACTCAAAGATTAAGAGTCACACAAAGAGCATTGGAGAGATGCATGTTAGGAATAACGAAAAAAGACAGGAAGACAAATGAATGGATTCGCGTACAAACAAAAGTAGAGGATATGGTCAAGACAGCGAAAAAGATTAAGTGGAGATGGGCCGGTCACATAGCTAGACGTACATATGGAAGATGGACAACAAATGTACTACATTAAAATCCTAGAGAAGAGAAACGACCGAGACGACATCCAAATGCAAGATGGGTAGATGAAATCAAGCGTTTTTCAGGAGCTACATGGATGAGGAAAGCAGCTGACCGAGATATGTGAAAATAAAAGGGATAGAAAATGGCTGAAGATGATGATGATTAATATTTACAAAGTTATAGATGAGTGTAATAGCCAAGCACTAATAAGTTATATTAATTCATATAATTACACTGTTAATTTTTTAAATTATTTTTATTAAGTTAAATGTGTTCTGCATCTAAGATAAAGAACAGGGGATAACTTTAAAATTAAAGAGAAGAAACGATAATTTGTAACATATATAAAATAAGACACATTGGCAACATCATACGTGGTCATGAAGCAGAGTGTGTTTTTATACCGTATATGATTAATATTTATGTTTACTTACAAATAATTGTCTTATCTCGTTCTACATTCATTAATTGATATCCTGAAGATATCAATCCGAACGTTTCTAAAATCACACGATGCATTAGGATATGCCGAAAATACAAAGAAAAAAAAAATTAAATGGTTAGTGATAAAAATTGTCAAGAGCCGTTGTGAAAATATATTTTGCAACATACCAAAATCGGAAGGTGTGTACTTTCGTCAGAGAAGAAACAGATTTAAGGAGGCTTCAGGTATGCAACCAACTATACATATAGCAATTATCTTCTAGATTGTTAGAGCTATAAGCTGGTTTATAATCACATAACATCAGCATCAACTCAAGAGTACATTGGCGCTCCTTTATGTCTATTTTTCCATTGCATATTGTTAAGATGGAGCCTTCTGTGGCATATGTAAAGTGTCAACTTTTGTATATGCACTGTGCAGTTTTCAGCATTTATATTCCTTGTATTTTATGTAATCAGAAACAACCTAGGACTCATCGACGTGACTGCTCATCGAATCTATTCCGTGAGCACCCAGCCATATGAGGCGCTTTCTCTTTATTCTTGTTTTGTTAAATACGATTCTCATTTTCAAAAGCAAATTTCTTGTTTTCCTGTCTTTGCTTTTGACGCTCATCAAACCATGTTTTCTATTTAGACCCCCGCAGTTAGCTAATTCTTGTGTGACTATTTTATAGTGCCTTAAGTGACGTGGAGGTGAGGAAAAGGATTATTCTGGAAGTGGGAGAGAATTGCACTACGTAAAAGGTGCGTCGTATTACACAGCATAAATCGCAACAGCTGTTCGCTATAATATTGGAGTGGTCTAACTAACTCTATGGCTTATGGAACTCGCAAGTTAATCGCCGCACTTACAACGTTCTCCATTTGATTCTATCCTGGTCAACATCAAGTTAATTTTCATCACGAACCCCTACTTCTCGAAGATATATTGTAATATTGTCCTCCCAACGACGTCTCGGTCATCCCAATGGTCTCCTTCCTTCCGGCCTTCCAACCAGGATAGAATATAATGTTCGTTTTCCCCCCACCACAACTACATGGCCTGCCTACCTTAGACGATGCGATTTCATTATTTTTACAATATCTGGTGAATCTTACAGTCCGAGGAGTTGTTCATTATGCAGTCTCCTCCATTATCCAGTCATCTCGTCCCGTTTCGGCCCGTGTATATCTTTTTCAAAATCTTATTTTCAAACACACGTAACTTATGTTCATCTGCTAGGATCGTACTCCAACTTTGGCAACCGTAAAATTACGGGTAGAATAATCGTTCTGCATACTTTCAATTTTAACATTCCTAATATTAATCGTGAGGTTAAAAGTTTCTGGACTGAATAGAAACATTCGTTGCCCGATACTAAACGAGTTTTTATTTCTTCCGTGACCTCTCTTATCTTACTACGTATGCTCCCAAGTATTTAAATTTATTTACTTTCTTTATAACATCATCTCTAATTCTTATATTTTTATTTCCTTCATTCAATGTGTTTCGACTTATTATGTATTTTGTTTCATCTATGTTTACCTGTAGACCTATCTCATCGCACGCTTCTACTAAGACAACGGTGTTGCTTTGTAGTGTATCTATATCGTCCCCTATTAAATCTACATCATCCGCGTATACGAACAGTTGATTCAAACCATTCAATGATAGTTCCTTTTTGCCTCCTTTAATTTTTAAAATGGCATGTTCTAACGCAAAGTTAAACAGTAGTGGGGAAAAGGCATTGCCTTGTTTCAATCCGTTGCGAATCTCGAAACTATCTGACATATTATTACCTATCCGTACTCTGCTTATAGGGTCGCTGAGACACATCTTGTCTAATTGAACCAATTTTTTCGGAATTCCAAATCGTATCAGGATACTGTATAACTTGGATATTGTAGTAGGCACTCAAGAAAATACAAGTAAAATTATTGACAAGGGAGAAAATGTAGCTCAGAAAAGAGCTTTATTCCAGCGTAGGGAACATTAAAGGAATTATACTTTGATGGAAGGATTGATCTAATCTTAGTCCCAAAGAAGACAGAAGAAAAATATTACACTCGAAGTGAAAAGGTTGTCTTCTGATCCTGCATTAAAATTTGTATTTAGAGAACACATCCGCCAGAAGAAGCACCGCAGTTGACGTAGCAGAAACATGCTAATGTTTAGAAAAGGAAGTCTACTCGCAGTGAAAATTCAAATTATGGACACTACTGAAGTGAGCACCATTTATCGTGCTGGAATAATTCGATTTTCCGAATTGAGAGTATGAATGCTGTTGTAGTGAATCATTAGTTTCTTCATAAAATTTAGGTCATTCTCACCTAATTTATGCCTCAGATGAGCGTACAACAGGACCATATCCTTTCACTAGTTGTACTTGGAAGGCTCTGTAGCTTCGTGCTAGTGTTCCGATGATTTAGCATCTTTGCATTATTTAGCATGATTTAGCAATTTACCATTTGAGATGTCTCAATAATGCCTATCGTGTTATCAATGAATACTTCTTCAATCCCATACTCTTTAAATTTAGCTTTAACTTTAGTGGGTTATTAAAGTTTACGTTTCAGTTCGGTGTTCCATTTAATAAAAAAAGAGTATTTGTGCAAGATAACGCAAGACATTTGTTCAGAATGATTAATAAATCTCGATTCTTGCCTATAAACTGTTCTGAATAAAGCTATGAAGAGAAATGCGTTCTTCGCACACCCCGAAAATGTGCTACTGGCAATGATATGCGATGAAGAAAAGCATATTTGGCAGCTTCTTTGCAGAAGGATTATGAAGACAAGAAAGGAAAGAGAGACTGAGAAGACGGAGGGGAGTCAAAAGATTCAAGCAGAGGAGAAAAGGAGAAAGTGACGTAGATCAAAGGAAGTACTAGAGAATGGCTGAGACTAAAGTGTACTATCTTTGCATTTAAATGCAATAGATTATATAGATATAATTGACTGACAAAAGTAAAAGTTACAGAAGTCTTAATTTAAAATTATATCCATAAGCGAAAGTCTTAATATAAAATTGTATAGGTAATGATCGATAGTAGATCATATGACAGGAAAATACGTATACCCTGTCGTGCACTGAATGCGGAATGCATTATTAAAATAATCCCACAGTCATAAACTATGTGTGTGGGTCAAGATTTGGAGGGTTCGGAATTCGAGAATAGAAATCAGGATTTCGGAATCGAATTACCACTTTTATGATTTCGGTATGTCGGACTTTTGACATTTCGAAAGTCGAAATCGAAAAAAAAAAATCGAATTCTTAAAATTGAGTTCGGACTTTCAATCATCCCGAGCCGAAATATAGGAGATCCGTGGGAGTCAAACCAAAGAAAGGCTAACAATGTCTGCTTTCGAATATGAGAATACACAAATCATTCAGAAGTAACAATATATAAAATATATAAAATATAGAGAGCCTCATATGGCTGAGTGCGTCGATTCACATGGGTTTGACTCAACGTGCAGTCCTAGGTTGTTCCTGATTACATACAGTATAAAGAAGCTAAAAACTGCAAAAAACACAGTTCATATACAAATGTTCATACTCAAAATATTAAGAAATATGCCACAAAGGGCTTCTTTTAAACAATATGCAAAGGAAAACGGATATAAAGGGGCACCAATGTACTCTCGACTTGACGCTGACGATACAGCGTAATCATGGGCCTGTTTATGGCTCTAATTACTACGAAAATGAAGAAAATTACTATATGAATGGCGGGTTGTATACCTGAAACCCCGTTAAAACTGCTTTTCCTCTGCGGCACAGTAAAAGCTTCCGATTTTGGTATGCTACAAAATATATTTTCACAACGGACCTCCACACCTTTTTATCACTAGCCATTCAGAAAAATTTAACTTATTGTTCTTTTGGCTCACACTATTAAGCATACTCCAGTGTTAGCAATAATGAAATGTCCCATTTTCACGTGGTAATTCAGTATAGGTATTTAACAGTACTCATGAGGTATAGTTGTAGATAGTAGTTTATTTTGAAAGAAATCTTCACATCTGTACATAAATTAATCTACAGTATATTAGAAACTTGATACATTCCAAAACGTGCAGAGAACACTGTAGGAATATGCAATCATATAGTTATGCAGTTGCATGTTTATTCCTAATTATTTTTTAGCCGATTAGTGCAAACGATTGGCATACTTAAGAGGGCTTGCTTAATCTAAAAGTTCAGTAATCTAGGTCCACATGACGACCAATCGCGAACATAAAACAGCATGATTACGCCTGTTTCTCAGGAAACCAGAAATACTCCAGAGGTTTATTGGTAGCATGAATAATAGGTTTACTTGAGAACAAATTCACTGAAGGTCATGTTCCCAGAAAGAAATATCCCCAGTAGCATAAGGTTGATTCAAAACCTCTGAAAGTCAAACTCGTCGACAACTTTGGTTCAATCAATGTTCCCATGTAATTAAAATGTTGAAAATTCGGGCATCTATTTGCATTTATTCAACGCTAAATCTCCGTGTAGTGGGCTGCAATGAACACTATTATAATTGTTACTACACTATTGAAGAAAATTATTGTAGAGAGTACAGTTACAAGACCTTACAAGGAGATCTTCAATGACATAATAGACGAGAAGCTTACACCGAAAGTTTGCTAGGAGAATCTACGTCCTATAGAGAAGTAATATGCAGAAACATTAGCTGCTCATATTAACTGCAAGACACTGACAAGGAAAGGTCATGGTGGTTCCCGCGCAAATCCAATGCAGACATAGCGCATTTGATAGATCATGATGAGATATGGAGATCACAAAATTTTAAGGTGCTATGGATCATAGGGAGAGGAGCTAGGGGCCCTGGAACTTGAAATGTCAGAAATATCGCATAATGGGCAGTATGCAACTTGAAATTGAATATTTTGAAAATGGTTACAACAATCGGAATGAAACTTTAAGAACTTAATAATGAAGAAAAATAGTAAGGAAATGCATAAACAGTGTTACCATCCGTGAAGCAGTGTTGCCAACTCGCAAGAAAATGTATTTTCTTGAAATGGCACTATATATTAATTAATAGAAAATTTAAAAGCACTAGTTTGAAAAATATAGCAAAGTCTGGCGGTGCAGTGTTGCAAACTATGGACACTATATCAAGTTCATTGTTCAGAAACGACATTGTCACGGTTGAATCTTGTATAATTTCTACAGATTGCAACACTGCGGTCTGTGCTTACATACGTTGGGCATCATTACTAGAGGGTAAGAAATATGCCATAAACCGACGTAGTGCCGTTTGAAATACTTCAACTTTGGAATAGGTTGGCAACGTTGTCAAAGGGTGACATCGCATTTCGGCTTCTGATATTCATCTTCTTGACAAATAAAGTCCTCCAAAACGAAAATCATGAATATGTTTGCCACCTGCCAAGCAGTGTTGCCAACTTATAACAATAAATTTACTGTAAATAGAACTATATATCAGTGTAAACGTACGAGTACTCGTTCGAAAAAACAAAATAGCAGAGTCAGGCGGTGAAGTGCTGCATACTTTCGGAGATACACGTGCTGACCATGGCCAACCTATGTAATTGATATCTCGACTCTAGAAAACTATGCATTGAATGCGCAACAGACCGAATCTAACAAGCAGTGTTGCCAAGTACAAAACGGCACAGTACACACCTGTTCTAGTAGACATGAAGATCGAGGACTAAAGAGTGGTCAACACACAAGCATTTCTCGCAGCGAGCACACCGTAAGAAGGCAAGCGGGCCATAGTCATCCTTGAAATATACTTCTGCAAGTCAACTTTCTAAGCAATACTCCGAAGGTGTTTGAAACGGTCCTGGATGTTCACTGGCATATCCACATTTGAAAAAAGTCAATCGGAGCAAATTTTGAAATAGATTGGCTGAAAACTAGGATTATACAAATGACTGAATGTAGAGAAAATGGTCTCGATGCCACACTTTAACTTTGGATGATACTATTAATGTATCTATGATGAAATTTATCATGGTTTTGAATGGACGAAAAAAGAAAACATCAGCTGGTTGTATCAGACATGTACATTTAGCCGGGGTCAACTTTTATAGAATTCAACACCTTCAAGTGCTGTTTCGTTGTAAAGAGCATCATCCAGGAGTCCACTAAAAGGAGAACGCGTTCTCTACCCTGTAAATCGGACCATAGTACCTGCTCCAGGAACACTTGCATATCACGTTTCGTCATATTCGCTGATTTGCTTGCCTATGATTTCACATTCGGTAATTCATGTGGCATGGTAGCTGGGGAATGTCCACTGGGCTCCGAGAAGAGAACATACATGTGTGGAAGTAAGTACCATCCATCACAATAACTGACTTTATCATATACGAATGCGTTGTTGCTACAACTGAACCCATGGCACCAAAGATCGTCTTGTTTCCCTTAAAGAAAATAGTTTTTCTTGAAGAAAAGAGTTCTTCTTTCTTTATCTAATCTGGATTGATCTGCATTCATTATTTGATCTGGATACAATTTGTGTTCTTGAATGAAATCCTAAAATTCAATAACAATTTTTGTGGCTTTCTGTTGTACATCAGAATCATCAACAGCAAACCGCTTGCTCACTTTATGTATTACCTTACGAGATACTGTATTGGTTCATATCTTGAAAGCTTTGACCCAACTTTGGGACACTTTAAACAATAAGGTGTTGTTCGGGTAAAGTTGTTGCTTAATATTTAGTGCCCATATTCGTATTATTCTGTAGCGGATAATGGTATGTTGTTGTTTCATTGCGATGAAATGATCACACACTTCTTTATTAATTGTTTCTTGCAAGGATTTATTGTGTCTGCAAGGAGTTTTGAGCTTCTTCTCAAATATTTGGAAGACCGTTTTATTTTTAATCTTTCTTTTGTGTGCCATAACAGTACTGAATTTCACACGAGGTGACATGTCGATGGATAAGCCTTGGGGACATAGCTGGGGAGGATCATGTCCTATTGACTTTATTGTCCAGATTTTTGTAAGCATCAGCCAGATTCTAATAAACTCTTCAGAGAATTTTGTCGTCTCCTTTTTTGGTGGCGATGGAACATACGAAGAACTACTGCTTTCGTGACAATCCATTCATGGTTTACTTCGATCTCGAGGTGTTTCTGTTCCTCATTGTAACGTTGGATCATCGCCGAAATCACTATCTATTTCATCATCATCACTCCCCTCCTCGCCTACAATAAATGTGGTAAACTCTTGAAATACAACCTCTTCTTAAAATGCTGCTATTTAATCTGTTCGAACACCATACGTTCTTCCCTTGTTGGCGTTTCGTCCGAAATGCCGAAGAAATTCACTAACGACTTAAGGACCACAGCTTGTCTCATTTTGCATAACAAAATAACCACTCCCACACGCACTTAATTATACACTACACACGTAACATTTTCCCTCGTGTTTTCTCTTCTTTCATTAACCCTTTAACTGCCATGAGGCATCAACGTTATGCCTTACTGTTTTAGTAAACTTGGCACTTATAGATGCCTCACGTTGATTTTTTTTGTGTGTTGCGTAGTATCACGAAAGCCCAAGTAAAACCTTTTAATGTGTTGAAATCTTTATGCCAGTGGCCCCGTAGACCTGTTTATGAATTTGGCCTCTGGAAATTTAGTACAGTATTAGTTTCACAGTTAATGTGATTATGATAAATTTTTGTTGCAATACATATGATTTTCAAATGTTTCAGGTACATATATTATTTATTGTACTTTAGTTATTTGCATTATTGTATTAATCAAATAATTGTACATAAAACGTACAAAGTTTTTTGTCTAGTGCAAGTTTGCAGAAGGAAACTTTGATAAACAAATAAAACAAATAGTATATCATTCTTTCTTTAGTTTACAAATATAAGAAAGTTGAAAATCCTACCTGCAATATGCTTAGAACAATAGACATTGAAATATTTGTCTACCCCTACAAAGTGGAATATATAGTGTAACTTCGGAGAAAATACAAAAATAATACCGTATATAATGTTTTTTTCATGTTAGTATTTCACGCATCATAGTCGAGTATTTAGTATATACGTCAGGATAACCATATTTTATTTTCGCATCTGACAAAACGAGCACTGCGAAAGCTGTACCTTTGAATTGTAGGTACAAAATTGGAATATTGTAACCACAATTTTCGACAGGTAATGGCGAACCCAGGGTTGGGTTTAGAGGCGTGATTCTTTGCCTTCAGTTTTTAAGAGAGAACAGAATACTAGAACAAAAAATGAAGGTAAAATAGGAATCTCTTGGTCCATCACAGTCTCTGAAAAACTATGTGGTATGATTTACCCCCATTTTTTTAAGAATCAGTGACGGGCACAGCTATCAATATTTTAGGATCGTTTTTGTTTCTATTATTCTGCTCCTTCTCAAGAACTGTAAAACAAAGAACCACCCCTCTAAACACAACTTTGGTTTCGTTACTGCCTCTAAAAAATTGTGGGTACAAAATTGAAAGGTACAGGTTCTGCACTGTATAGAGCAAATAAGTTCTCAGATGTATTTTGTTTACATTAGCTGTTCTATAGTATGTTAGAGTTCACAAAAGCACAATTACTTTTTCCTGCTAATGTGCTTTACAAAGAAACAACCAACACAAAATTTTTGTTCACATCCCACACATTCCTATTTCGTGCGTCGAGTTTTGTTTTGAGCAACTTTTCTTCCTTGTTCTTTCTTTAGATTTTCATAACAAACAACACAAACGTAATTTTGAACTTGTTTCTTGCAGAAAATGTTTCACACTTTCAGCTTCTGCTGCAATATTTTCACTGCACCGTAAGTTTCAAAGCCACTTGTTCTCTGAACGCTGTTATGGAGATCTTACTCTGAGTCACCTCGTTGTATACTAAGTAAGCATTTATAATCGTGGCACCCAAAACCAATCTACAGCAAGTTTTCTGTACCACTTTACTCCTCTTCGTAGTGGAGCGCTGTATGACTTCATTTGATCAGACAAGTCGATGAAATTTTTGCCTTTGTTGTAGTCAGCGATCAATTTCGGTTTCTTTACCTCTTTTCCTCTGCGTTGAATAGTCTCCTTCTCTTCATTATGTTTCGTACTCAGCATTAGGACATCCTTTTTGTCCTTCCACTTTAGCATCACCACACCCGTGTCACTTTATCTCGCAATCACACCATCGCTGTCAAGTTTCGCTTGAACAACTTCTTTGCAATTATACTTCCGGTTAGAACGAAGCGTGCCTACTAAATGTGTGTTACGCTGCAACAACTCATGAGCTAAAATAACACTAGTATAATAGTTGTCTGTATACAAAGTTCTACCTTTATTGAGCAGCTTGCAAGTAAGTTATACACTAAAATCATACGTATAACCTCCTTTTGTGCATAGTTTGAATAATTTCACACCAAACTTATACCGCTTTGACTTGATATACTGTCGAAAAGACGACGACCCTTGAATGGCACGAGAGTTTCATCTAGGCATATATCCTCTCCAGGAATAAGCACATCTTGATATCTTTCTTTCAGTTTTTCAATCAAAGGAGTCAGCTTGTGAAGTCTATCTGATGAGGACTCATTCTCTTCTTCATTGTCGCTAAAGTGCCACGTGCGGAGTAGAAGTTCAAATCGATTTCGTGACATCTTCTTATTGATGATATTTTCATACAGTGGATTTTTTGCCCAGTATTTTGGAATTGATGGATGTTTGCATAACCCCATCCACACTAACATCCCAAGGAACTTTTCCATTTCTTCATCATTAGTATCACTCCAATGAAAAAAGCGAGATTTCGGTTTATAACCCTTAGGAATTGTTTGATGCGCTTATCTATTAGTTTCTACAATCATGTGTTGAATAATGTCGTCAGTAATAAAAAGCTTGAAAATATCGTACGGTTCTTTATCTGAGAAGTTTTCGAAGATTTCAGGTTTGATTCCTGGTTGACTTTCGGTAAACGGAAAATGTTCCAAATTACACCATTAGAAATTTCAACATCACTAACTTCCTCGTCATCAACATCACCTATCAAATATTGTGCAATTACTTCATCAATGGTCTCAGTAACACTATCTCCTTGTTGAACAATACCACGAAATACATTTTGCGTTGAAGGTCCAGCTACTGCAGCGTCCTCGTTTTCGGAGTCATCTTGATTCTTGCGAAAACGAAAATTTTCACTAATTTTCCTTTTCTTGCATTGTTTCTTCTTTTCTGGCTCTGACGAGTTCGTACAATAGCTATCACTAGAAGGAACTTGATATTCATCGGAGAGATAAACATCATCAAGTAAGTCATCATCTTCACTATCATCTGAAAGGAACTCATCCGCGGTTTTTTTAGACGCTTGCGTTCCGCTTCATAATTCAATGCATCAAGTACTGCATGGATCACAATCTTCAACAAACAAAAACAGAACTACTCTTTAGAACCTTGAAGAAGCAGTAATGCATTGAAAAAACAAAATACGTAAGCATGAAAAAAACTGAATGCAAAAATACAGAATTCTACCACTTTGGCGGCAATTCCCATACAAAGAAAAAACGAAAATAAAAATATAGTCTTGACATGCTCCTTTCCATCCTTTCATTCTCGGGCCGTGCAGTTGTGTGACCGTTCAGCTTTACTCTATATATCCAATTACGACAGTGTCTGGAAGATCAAGTTTGAAAAACAGTTGATTATACACACAAAAATTATCACTTATCATTCCGTTATCACGTACCAAAACACCTTAGACTGTTTTTATCGAATAAGGCACAACATTCATGCCACGTGGCCTCTTCCTATCAATTGAGGTTTACAGTGCCGCGTGGCATCAACCTGATGCCTCAAAAAAAAAAAGTGCTCAAAGAAAAGCACTTTTTTATGTTTTTTGGAGATTATACACATGAATTATGCAGAATCAATCAAAATAAAATGAGAAAAATCAAAATTAGGTTTTGGCCCCAGGGATACAAATTTTTCGTATACATTGTGGCAGTTAAAAGACAATACTCCGCACACACTACTGCTTTCTACAGGCTTCCTACGTAAATACATCTCTCCAAACCGTTATAAGTATGTTAAATTGCACCACATGTCGCTAAAATGTTAACATGTTGTTAAGAGGGTTCAATTTTGCAACTCTGACTTCAAATTCGTAATCAGCGACCCAAAAAGCCATGAACATGATATTCGTCTTGATTGTAACATGATATACAGGCTGTTTCTCGAATAGTGGATTGTCAATAGGGGATGAAGAGGGTTAAGTTTTGCAACTCTGACTTCTGATTCCTAATCAGAGACCCTAAAATACCGAGTACATATTTTGAGATCATTCACGTGCGGGGTTTTACCTTTGACCAGTTTTTTTGGAATCGGCTGCACTGTGCAACGCTCTTGCAGCTCTGCAATACCTTGGCGAAAATAACTTTTGAAAGTTGTCTTGAGCGCAAAGAAGGCTGTGAGTGCCTGCCGCAAGTCCGCCTCATTGGCGAAGGATTTCCCACCAAGGTGGTTGTCCAGGGAATGGAGACGTAACACTCTATTGAGCAAGGTACGGGGAGTACTGTGGATGTCACAGTGGTTCAAAGTCAAGTAGTTTTAAAGTTGATCTGGCCATCCGCGCCACATAAGGCCTGGATTCTCGTTAGGGAACAGTAAACTCTTGTGATTCACCAATGGCGGCGTCAAGAAAACAGCGACAAATTTACTGTCACACTTTCGTCCTTTTGGGCTTCCGACAGCTTCATCGGAAACCTAGAAGCGTTCGAGTAGCTCACCTCCATGACTATTGCAAGAGTCTCATCATCCCAGGACTGTGGGCGCCCACTGTGGGTTTCATCACAAAGAGAGAAATATCCGGACCTGAATTCTTAAACCGATGTTTGGTGGTGCTTTCATTCATAGCATTATCCCGAAATTCTTGGTGTAATCGGTGACGATTTGGTCGCGAAGACGAACACCTGAAAGTCATAGAGCAAACTACGCCGAACGAGTTGCATTGACACCTCCATTTATGTTCGGCACTACTCGTGCTCTGACTGCTATAAGTGCGCAGAATGCCTGTCTTGGTCACGGTCAATGTTCCCGCTGCTACCCCAATCACTTATCTAGCACCAGATGAACTTACTTCCGTATCAGTGATGATGTCTTCCTATGGGACGTTTTAAACGGCAAAAACCTTTTGGTTACCTTATACTGCAATGCTCACAAGAAATATGTATTATAAGGAGGAGATCGTGGAATACAAATATCACCAAAGTTTATGGTGGATTCTTTGTAACATTTGGCTTTTGAAGAATTTCGTATATTATTTTGTATAATCTAACTTATATTACCTTGGATGAATTTAGAGACTTGTATAGTTAACAAAATGATTTTGTTACTTTATTTAGCCCACTTTGATCCATTACTTTTTTTAATCTATCATCTGAGTAATTGTTTTCTTTACTTTCTTTAGAACAATGAGAATTAATAGAAATATTCTCTCCTTTCATTTTCCTCTTTTGAGTGCAAGCAATCTACTTGCTGTTTCGTTCACGTGCCTAATATTGTGTCTTATTTTATTTAATTACTTTTACATTATTTTCCCTGGTATGCACATATTAATGACTAACATTAAAGTATTCGTTCTGCTACATTTAAAATGTGATTACTAAAATCTACCATTATTGACGCCGTAAGTGAGTATATTCTGGATAGAACACTAATCGATAATTTACGAAATGCGAGAATCATGACGTCATAGATTACCATTTGGAATAGTAAAATATCCATTCCTTAAAAGGTTCATTTTTCTTTTACGTTCCCTGTGGAACATTTCGAACCCCTCAACAGCTTGCTCATCATCCACGTGTTTGAAGTGAAGCTCCTGTATCCACTACCTGGCAAACTGCCACAATCAAGCTTCAGGATAAGCCTCAGGTTACTTCCTCTGTGGTTGATATATGCGAACATAGTTTGATAATTTATATTTCCGAGAGGGAGTATCCGGTTGGCAGAAGTGCCCACAGGGCCTTGTGCTAGGAAATAAAACCATTGGAAACTTCATACCTAGCCACTCATGACTGTCCTCAAACATTTCACGTATATATATACAGAAAGAGATATGCTCATACATATATACACACACACCTACACACACACACACACACACACATATATATATATATATCATATTCAGCCGTTTTCTATCTACTGCTGGATGAAGGCCTCCACCTTTTCTTTCAACATATCTCGGTCTGTTCCTATCCTCATTCATGTAGCTCCTGAAAAACGCTTGATTTCTTCTACCCATCTTG
>JAGDQP010005630.1:41763-76946 GCA_022664845.1 Lepisma saccharinum
CGAGCGGAATAGGTCAGTTCATAGATTGTTTGCTTTGCATTTGAGAGGTACATGGCTCCACACCAGCAGCAAACAATGTTGACAGGTTTTTCATTGCTTTTTTTTTTTCGGTAGGAATATGGAGATATGGTACCTCAGCTTAGGTCCTGGCTAACTCCTTCCTGCTTCCTTTCTCTAACTCTGTCCTAGTCGTGGTCATCCATGCTTATGGCACATAAATAAATTCAATTCCAACCATTTTAACGCCGAATCCAGACCTATAAAATTTAATAAATATTTTACAAGTCGCTCAAGGCATGCCTCCTTATACCTACTACACAAGATCAATAATTATGATTTAATTGCAAATCCGACTTTCTGGGTAAAGGTGGTTTTTATATTCTCAGTTCTGTGGAAACGTTAATGAAGTGTTATTTGGAGGATTAAAGATAATGTGAAAACCATTCTCCTGGTAACGTGACAGTGAAGCAAATACAAAAAGAGAAACGTTAGGCAAGTAAGTTTGAATGAATGAAAGTAGGGAATCTGTATGAGGTAATTCCTTGCGGGAAAATGAATAGGTCAACCTTTATAGTGAGTGTATCATTAAGTTAGAGTGAGATTATCACCAAAATATATTATCTTTCTTCACAAATGTTTTGCATCACGATATTTATTATGTCAAGATAATTAATATGTTGTCCTCCTAAGCTAAGATAGATAATGGTATTCCTCAAGCTATTGTACTTCTTCTATTTAGCACTTTTATTAACTAGATATGTGATTATATTTATTGTATACTGTAAAGTTACAAGGTGTAATTCAAATATATGAAGATGTTTAAAAATACAAACAGACGTAGATGAAAATATCAGACGGTGTAATAAAAATAAAATGAAAATTATCATTAACAAAACAAAGGTACATATGTTTTACAAATAAAACAATTTCAATTGTTATTACATATAAGATTAACAACAAAGGAATACAGTAAGGAATATCTAGGTGTCATACTGTATAAAAAAATAATTTTCCAAAATCAGTATGAAGCGATTATTTTTAATTCTCGCAAGAAGATTTGGTTTTATTTTCAATCAGTGGGACAAAATTAGCAATATACACGGCATTCAATATTTATGGTGCATTCCAGCGTAACGGACGCAACATTCGCACAGCACTTTTAAACATTTATGTATGTTTTTTTTTATAAAGTTAATGTTACATCTCAAAGTTAAAACTTTACTCAAATGTAGGTCATGAATTGATTTGTATTCTGTGAAAAAATGTGATTGCATCTTGTAGTTTACAAGCTACAAAGTTTTAAACTTTCGTAATGGACGTAACACGGCTGGACATGAGTTTTTCAGACCTTAGGGAAAATTGCATTTTCTCTGAAAGTAATAATGTTTTAAACCCTAACATTTTTATTGTAGAAGGGCAAGGTATGTACTTCTTTACTACTGCAAAGTTTTCGAATTGCTCCATTAGTTTCTCCGTGGTAGTTTTTGAAAGCCCGTAACGGACGAAACATAACATTTTGTCCAGATGCACATAGCAAGTGAATTTCGCTTGTGAAACATAAGAAAACAAATTTAAATATTAAAAGAAAAATGAATTTAACAGGAACACTACTTTCCAGTGAAACTTAGAGCACTTCTACAGTGTGTCCCTAAAATAATAGTGCGAACTTCGGGAAGTGATTATTCACTTCAAAACAAGAATAATTCTTTGAAGAAATTTCGAGACATTCGTAACTTTAAAGTTATGGACACTGAAAATTTCGGTGGCATTGTCACAAATGACGTTATATCTCGACACACACTCAAATAGCCCTATGGGCTTACGAAAACACAATCGAAGTGGTACCCGATACATCCATTTAAGCAATGTTTATGATTGAGCAAGTGCCACACAGACAGGTTTTGTAATAAAAGGATTTTATTGTCAAAGAAATAAATGGTTTAATAGGGCATATAAATCGTCTTTAAAATGGATTTTCCAATCATAAAAATAGCTTAAACACGTTAATTGATTTCTACTTGAATTGTCATTTACAAAGCTGTTTACGTCACTATGTGTCGAGCTATGACGTCATTTGTGACGATGTCGCCGTAATGTTGATCTTCTATAGCTCCGAAACCACTCATGCCTCGAAATTTCATCACAGAAACGTTTTTATTGTTTCAATATAAATAATAACCAACCAAAGCTTGCGTCACTATTTGCGTCCGTTGCATTTCTTCTTTTCTCGTACATGCTTATGTGTGCCTTGTTGCAACCGTATTAAATCTTCGTCTGTAATATCTGGCGTTTTTCTTTATTGCTGCTTTTCTTCTCTTCATTTGTTTGTAAACTATGCTCTTTTTCCTTATGCTGCTTAATTTGCCGTTTTCCAATGTTTCCACATAAAAAAAGAGTATGACTATGTTACGTCAGCGAGTCAAAAATAGGCTTCTTGTGATAATGTGGAATAATGTCAATTATAACATCCATCATTTGAAGATACACAGCATGACATGAATCTTCTCAGCACCCTAGAATAGAGCAGCTTTATGCAGGACTATTTACATTTATAGTTCATGCTTGAAACTTTGTTTCCAGAAGACCTCGACAAAGAATTATATTAACATGGAAATCGGATTTGTCGATATTTGCAGATTGGCCTGATGAGAAGTGAGCCAGAAAATACAAATAAAGAATAAAAAGAGCTTACAGTAGAATATATAAACATGCATTCAATTCTGTTAATTATCTGACAACTATGTGCAAATAATATTTCTAAAATTAATATAAAATGTAGATATATATTTGTAAGTTTGTTGCAACCTACACGAAATTGCCCTTCGCCGTTCTCCAATGTTTGTGTCATTATGGTTGGTAATCTTTGCATAGATTTGTTCTGACGCAAAGACGAACGTTCCATACAAACAAGGGCAATATATATTAATACACGTCGATGACAATCTGTGAGATTTTGCTTGTAAAAGTAACAACTTTCAATGAACGCGTCATTGTTACGTGGTATATACTTTATACAGGCTAGGGCGTTACGCCCGTTACACTTTTATCTTACATTCCTATGATTTGGCTGCAGCAATTTATTACACTTGACCACCATTAGAACTTGGTCAACTATTGTAGAAAAGTAGCCACTGGATTAGAAGCAGCGGACATAACGGACGTAACAAGGTAAACCACCTGTAAAATATTCATTGAAATATGTATATGTATGGAATATTTTGGATTTAAATGTTTGCTGAACTATTTGTTAGACACATACATTTAATATGCTCATATACCAAATTCTTTCAAAACCTTGCGCTGGTGGTGGTGTCCAGCCTAAATATGGTAAAAATACGAACAACAGCAACTTAACTCTGAGATGTGTTAAACAAACAACATGACTGCCGCATCACGGAACTCAGGGCTGAAAACAACATGTTCCTGGGATACTGGATACTTATGCGTTTGAAACGCAATATTACTTAAAACAGAAAAAAAAAGTTTTATTTTGTGCTGACAATTAAACCTTATTATTATGTTACCTTTTGCTTATTCAAGATATTAGTGAGACCACAAATTAAACGTCCACCACTTTTTGTAGCAATATATATATATATGCAGAAAACTTTATAAAATGAAATGCTATAAATCGGTTCTATTTTATTATAAGTACAATCTTAAGTAATGACAAAATCGATAGCACATATACGATTTTGTAACGTTGGTTTCAGGTTTATTTGGTTGATTAACCGTTATAGGTTGTAACAAAGAATGCGTTTATTTTTAAACCATATTTCAATAAGCACGTCATGGTGTTGATAAGACGTTAATAGAACGTGTATTCAATATGTTATTTTCAACTATGGAATAATAGATTTTGTTTAATGCATTTTTATGTCAAAAAATATTATTAAAACCTAATTGTATGACACAAACTAATTTTGGTGTTCTCATGTGTACGTTGAAAACAGATTGAATTTTAAATCATAATTCAACGATGACGGAAATTCGTTGATATTACGTTAATGTTACGTACTTTCAACTATCATTCATACTATGTCCTAGATTTCGTTTCACACTTGTATTTCTAATTTAATTGCTTAAACATTATAATTAAAATCAAATCCAACGAAAATAACTATATTTTTCATTAACTCATTTACATGTTGAAAATAGGTTGAATTTTAAACTATATCTCAACGAACATTTAAATTCAACGATACAGTAAGAGAGTAGTGAACTCTCAAGGTGGATTCTTCGATCAGTGGCCAACGCGTCAACCTACCAACGAGAAGTGCTGAACGTTCCTGTGTTAGAACCCCACAGTAGCTGTTCGTATTATTTACTGTTGGAAAATTAACACCGTATATCATGATAAAAGCAACGGATAACATGAAACTAAATGTGCGTATACCAATAGACGGCATTCATGCTCTGTTTTAGCCACCTATACCCGTTTCTTCGTTGTTTCCTCTAAACCATTATTCAACGTCGAATAAACCGTTGAACAGGCGAACATTTCGGTAAATTTACAACATTAACATAACGTTTCGGTACTAACGTTTAATCCTTGCATTTTCAACGTTTGTCTGCCACTCGGGTAGGTAGAAGACCAGTATACACTCGTCTCATTAAAAACAATATTAAATTCATGGAGGATTAATTATATCATAAATTTAATGTAACTGTGTATTATAAATCAATACAGGAACGAACCCCTTCGGGGTAAAGGAAAGGGTGACGCAAGAATTCTATTCATAAAATAAATTATATCCATTTTGCGAGTGACTTTCTTTGTGTCACCATGGTGGAATGGTTTCCTTTGTAATAAAATTAAGATATTTAGTATTCTCTCTTCCTCCATAGTGACTCACAGAAAGTCACTCACAAAATAGATATCATTTCTTTTGTGAGTAGCTTTCTTGCGTCACTCTTTCCTTTATCCCGAAGGGGTTCTTGTACCGATATCACTTATTTTGTAATGCTGCCTATTCTAAAAGTCGATTTTTGACCATAGTAGGCTCCAAATGTAAAAAAATGGTAATTCCTATAAAAAATAAGCATCGATTTCCCTCTACAAGGCCCACAATTCACCTCCAAAACTCCTTCGTAGCAACCGTT
This sequence comes from Lepisma saccharinum, assembly GCA_022664845.1. Classification (NCBI taxonomy): domain Eukaryota; kingdom Metazoa; phylum Arthropoda; class Insecta; order Zygentoma; family Lepismatidae; genus Lepisma; species Lepisma saccharinum. The sequence continues at coordinate 46,867 of JAGDQP010005630.1, forward strand.
TTTTGTTAAAGCAAAAAGACAGACAGAATGACAGAGGCCTTTTCTATCATTTGTAAAAATTCTGTGAGTGGGCGAAAAAAGTAATAACTTTTGAACCCTTTCACCGATTTTGATGTGTAATACAACGTTTTAAAAGTATTGGCGCGTAGATTTCGATACCGGAAGTTTCGTCCACCTATATGGTTTGGGGTCAGTGCTATAACCATAAATGTGAATTTCCTTTTTTTTTCTCTGAACCGCCCTAGGGGGTCCCAAGGTGGTCCTACCAACTCATATTTTTTTCTGTGTCTTAGTATGGCAAAGAGCTTTCAGATACAAGTTCAAGCATCACAATCAGGCTAGATCCAAAATTAGCTGTATATATCTGAGTGCCGCTAACAGATTAGTTTCTTAGCGTCACTCGTAGAACTACCGAGCTACGTGATATTTTAGTTCCAGGAAACATCCGATTTGGTTAGAAAACATACGTAATTAACAACCAAATTCGTCATTAATTTTATCCCAGAAATAATGATTGAAATCGTAATAAACGATGAACGTAAATACCGTTTTTTCTCAAAACCTGAACATATTTTGCAACATAATACAGGAATACTTCTATTTAAGGATGAGATGAACAATGAAACTTTTAACTATTATTTTTAAGTGAATTTATTTATGTTTAGTTCCAAATTATTTTTTTGTTAATTGAACGAATTAGGATATCTGGCGCACTTATTTCTTTACACTTTACTGTCTCATCTTGTAATATGTTTTATTTATTTTCTTTACATGATAAAATGTGACTTAGTGCTTAATATGAATTACTGTTGTTCAACACATTAATAAATAAATAATTATTACTATAATTATTATTAATAATAATTTATAGTAGTGCTGGAAACATACTGCTGAACTCTGTGGCATTTATTACAATGAAAGAAAACTATATTTGTAAATAGAAAATTTGATTTTAAAGAAAACTCTATATTTATGTGTGTAATTTTAACTATTTATAATTAATATTCACTATAAATTTATAATATTTATAGTAAACAAAATGATGACTATCATTTACTTTCGCTAGTTGTTCTGCGTTTTTGAAATCATTTATCAAATTATAGAATAGTATTTCTTCCCTTAATGAAGACATCCGTGAACTTACAGTACAAAAGTCGCGTTTTGTCGCCATAAATTCAGGTATGTCGATAAAAATGTAAGTAAACTATGTCGTCGTCCATCTGTGTCATATAATCAATAAAGAGCACACAGTTTCAATAGGTTATAATCAAATCGCGTTTTTTCCCTTTTGAAGTAACTTTCATGAAATATTTTATTAGAACGACATTATAGGAAAACTGTAATCAATAAACTGCTAATAACCAGACCCTAACACGCAAACATGTTTTCTCTCCCTACAGTGAACTTACAAAAAAAAGAAGAAAATACTGTAATTGATTAATTTTATATATATATTGTGTCAATATTTGTTTAATGAATTAATACAAGAGATAATAATTTTTATCAGAGAAAAATTAATGTGAATCAAATGTGATTCCCCTTAGCACCAAAACGAAGTAAATAATAATAATAACATTTATTAATCTCGAATATTCTTTAATAAGCTTTAGCGTGTGGAAGTTCTATACGTTGGAGGATTTATTCGTGGTTTATTTGTTGCCTTTCTGCCATCAATTGTTTGCTTATTTCTACGCTATGAACGTTCCCACGTTTCTAAGTTTTAACCCTATATTCTACGATTTCCCTGTTTGCTTTGAAGCTATGCTCACTTTTATGTTTCGAAACTATCTGATCTCCAGCCTTTGACTACGTTTGCTTTATAAAGCTCTGGATCTAAATATTCAGTAATTTGCCTGCTTCGTTTCGATGTTTGACGGTTTTATTCATTTCGGCGCTTTATGACATTTTCCGAATTGTAGTTGAAAGGTTATTCTATTTTAGAAAATGCTGCAGAACCAGAATACACAAAACAGGGTTTTCGTTCCTTCTTTTGATAGTAATGTTATTGCAAGCATTACAATACATTTGTTATGAAAGATATAAGTCTAAACATAGATTTTGGGATTCGGCGTTACTTACGTTTCAATGATTTTAGAGTGCAAGAAAATAATTTAATACTTTTGGTAATTTACCAAACAAATACCTACGTTCCTTATAATGGTTATATTGGATACATTATTAACAATTTGCTATAAATTAAAATCTTCTATAAATATAAAAAGCTTAATATGTCTATGATATTGGAATAAATATTAATTCTTTTGAATTACAAATTTCTTAACTCACAAAGGAAGTGTTGCTCGAAACACGTACATTATAACTTACATTCTTTGATTTCACTTGCAGTATTCCGTAGTATATCTGCTGTCTACATAAACAGAGAAACAGAACTCATCAAAATTAAAACATAAATCATTATTATCCCCTCTTCAAAGAGAACACTTTGCCCTAGCTAAGATGCATGACAAGATGAAATAAATTCATTGGATTTATTGGTCAAAAGAGAAACACAATAGAGAAAATCAGAGAATAATCCAATAATTAGATAAATTCAATCCAGAAAAGTACAACCGTAACACCTTTAAAGTAACAGCAACTGATGAAAGAAGAATATTTTGTATCAACGCGTACGGATGATGATACATAACTGCATCAACATATTAATATGAATTACCAGAAAGCGAACAATATATTGGGGAAGAACGATATATTTTATAATTAACGAAAGGGAGATACCACACAAATACATATACTGAGCATCATGGATAATTGAGATTTCTTCTGACGGGTTAAGTTTAAATATTAATGCTTTGTACGTGGTAGCAAGTACATACCACGCTCATCAGGTTAGAGGAACTCACTTTGAAGCGATAAAGAATATTTTAACCTATTTACCTAATTCAAAGGATACTATCTACAAGGACTGAATACTGAACGAACACACTTTTGCTTTCTTTCTCCCTAACCAAACATGTGCAAGAAGACTACACTTTTATCTCATCAAAACTTCATTACATAGCAGATAATTCCTTATGCCATCCAGCACGTATCCAACACGCGCTAGTAGAACACACGGTGAGTTTGAGTTGTATTCTTCTTGCATGGGATGTGAGATATATTCATACTTGTTTTTTTTAAAATTCCTTCTAACTTTTAATGTAGTTGTGAATAGTTATGTTCAGTATGTATGTCATAGAATGTACAGTGCAGTTTTATACATAGAGTCATTTGGGGTACTCCCGATAAATGGGGGGTTCCGACACTTCTAAACTTGCAATACTCTAGATTGCATAATAGTCAGTTCGTGAAATAAACAATAGCCGAGGAAGAGACTTCGTAGTGTAGTGAATCTCTGTGCTGACTTACGAGTCTGTGTGTTGTATTTGTGAAGGATCAGAATTATATTTGTAAGATAAGTTATCAATAAAAAGTGCGTAAAATGACCCTGTTCTAAAATGGAAGATTAAGTTCTAAAGTTTTTATGAGCAAATGTTGATTATGGAGATCGAAGTCATTGCACACTATGCAAAGGTAAATCCTTGTGTGTCTGAACGTAGTTTAATTTCCTTTAGTCAATGGCACAAACTCTAGAAATTAGTATATTTCTAATATTCGGCGTTTTGGGGCAATTTCGACATTACATTGTGGGGTATTTCCGACATCTTCACCTGTAGTATATTTCTATATTTTCTTCCGAAAAAATCTATGTGATACTTTTCGTGTAATTCATAAAGATATCTCTCTTTATTTCCCATTATAAAAATGGTTTAACTACTTCTCAAAGACTTCGAAAAACTCTGGGAACAAAGAAATAATGGCTTCAGCTTTTAATGCGTGCAAAAATAGGGTGAGTCTTGCTATAGCTACAAAAGCGTTTCACATTCCTCGATACATATTGCGGAACAAAAGAAGGAAATCAAACATTGGCTGCCATCAAAAAGAAACTGAGGTTAGCAGATATTCTTTGGAATTTGGACTTGCAAATATATTTGGTACTTCTGGAATTAACCCAGTAATAAAATCCCTGAGAGTGCATACCTCTTTAGGTGTACACTATGATACAATGCACAAACAATTAACATCATAGCGAAATTTGAATTGATTCTAATCGAGTTCTTCCACCCTTTCTTTAACTTTTGCTCCTAGAGGAAAGCTAGCGATGTAAAAGAAACGATAAAATTTCTTTTACATTTTATTCTTTTCAAAATAATTACATTTTAAGATAATCTGTCAGATACCATTTTAACACGCAATGTCAATTCATCCTAAAATGTTACTGAGTGTATAGTGATAGTTGTAAAATGTTTACAGGTGTTTTCATTAGGTGTCACAAGTTCATCAATGAAGTGTCAGAATTACCCATGTAGTGAGGCAATCCCGACACTATGCAGTAGGTTTATTTGAATACCCTCAGTTACCAGAGTATTCAGATGTACAGAGTGAAACATATATTAAATGAAAGAAGAAGCCACAGGATTTATGACGACGTGAAGAAATATGTAAGCACAATACCTCGCATGTTTTTTAGATACGAACAATGCTTGGCGTGTCGAGAATGCCCCAAATGAACATACGGAGGGTTCTCGTTTAAAATTAGGTTATTCAGTAAAAATTAGTGTATTACAAATTTTGAATAATAAGATCATTTCTGTTTGATAAAAATAATTAAGAAATTGTGATTTTTATTGTAAGTTTTAGATTAGGACAACAAAATAATTTACATATGAAAAATTCCTTTGATGAGACATGAATTTATTTAATAGATTAGTCAACGTACTAGTCTTCGTGAACTATGAAATCCATTTGAGATCAAAATTACTCATTGCATTAGTTTCGAAGTTCAAATTACGGGAAAGTGTGGAGTTCAAGTTAAGGCATCTGTTTTATTGTGTTAGTTTCACTATGCGTAGATGAAGATCGGTATATAAACGATTTAAAAATGGAAACAATGTGAATGAATGTGGAGCTACGTTGTATAGCAATTAACGGAAATGGGTAGTCGAATCAATTATGACACACACAGGAATAAGTTATGCGTATTTTATCACATCGTTCAAGTTAACGTTAAGTAATTTGAAGTTCTTTAAGCTAACGTTATTAATACATTGTCGACTGAAACAAGTCGGGCCACGGTGGCTCAATTGGTAGAGCGCTTAGCTCTGGCGCTAGGAGTCGTCGGATCGATCCCTGCTCATGCCATGTGGGCTTTGTGGTGGGCAAACACAGTGTGCGTGGGATTTCTCGGGGTACTCCCGTTTCCTACCACTTTCTACATTCCACCAATTCATCAGACCATCATCCATCCGGCCTCAGCCAAATTTGCCTAAAGGCCTTAAAAATTCGATTAAAATGAAAATACAGTATAGATTTACATGTGCAAAATGGTAGCGCGAAGTACAGCAAGGAAGTCTCCTTGTATGAAAACAGCAGTCCTGTAGCAAGAATTCGATTACGGGTCATAACAGCATTAAATGTACTTACGTTGCGATTAATCATGAAAAACGTAACACAAATACATCACAACAAATAAAGTGGTTCGTAGTTTAGGAGGCGTTGCACTGTGTGCTAATTTACTAATTAAACCAAAGAAAAGTATATATGTACTAACATTTTTATATTAATCACATAAAAATTAAATCTTCAATACATTATTTAATTTGCATATATTTGTCTATTTCTTACCGTAATTGTGTTTACGGGGAGGCATAGCTAGAACGATGTTCATTTGTTATACGGCGGACAACAATAATAAAACACTATTTGCATATATTTGACACACTTGAAGATACTTACTTTCCCCTAAACAAATCACATTAAACATTCCTAAAGACCTAACTACTTAATTACTAAGGAAGGACATGCAGATATAAGACATTGAAATAAGGACTGGCATTTTACTATTTTATTTGATTAAAATGAACTACTTTCATAACTAATAATCATTCGAAATTTAGAGTGATTTTTGAGCAATTTGTTTACGTTTATAATTGAGAATCATATCCTGAGATACACATATGTTGTTTTATTCACAGTAGAAGTCAATGTCTTCACAACACAGTAAAAAATGTTTATGTTCCTTAATTCTGTCTATGACGCTATCACTTTTCTTATTCTTTTCGTCTCTCTATTGTACACGTATAGACTAAAGTTCGTAATTATTGTAAAGTTCATTGGAGTCTCTCGAATTTTCCGGTTCTATGAAGTATAACACTAAATAACTAGTATTCTACTAAGTTCACTTTTAAACACACTAGTGTAACGAGCAAGTTAACTCTTCGAAATCGATTTGGCGAATACCAATACTAGCATGCCATCTCTAATTTTTAACTGTTTTTTTATAATGTTCCTGATTTCTTGTCTTGTGGAAATCGTAAAGTTTTCAAGGTAAAAGTTTTTATGTAATTTTGTAAACGCTTGTTCTAGTAGATGCAGGTGAGGATATTGTTTTAGGATAGCACGTTTCTTTTCCCTGTCAGGGTTAAAAGAAGTGACAATTATTCGTCAAACGTGACTGATTGAATGTTGTAGTTGTCTGTTATATAACCAAATGCTTAGTTTGTCTGGGAAGAAAGGTCAGATCATAGTTGAACTTTCATCCAGGTTCTCTAAAACTTAAAATTATTTTGTTGTATTATTTTTCTGCCATTCGTGAATCGCAATGACCTTGGGTTCGCATGTCATTGGTTGGATCTTTACTGATGTAATATTCTTTAGAAAAGACAATATGTATTCACTTTGTAAATGGCGTCACTTTGTTTTTGAATAAAACTAACTGTTCGTAATTTGTGTATCCATTGAAAGGCTGATTTTTACCTTTGGTTTCGTTTCAATATGTGTTATAATTTTACCTGATATACACTATAGCTCTTCTCACTCAAAATTCATTCGACGAACTATTTATCAAATTGTTAGGTCATAAGTCAGATAGATTAGGAGCTAGAAAAATATAAAAAATAATAATTAAATTTTTACAACAAAATAATTGGATATATGGTATGAAACAATGTATATATATGCACGTGATGTATCATCTTGGTAACGTATTGTACAAAGTTCCTACTGGTCTAGGCCTGGGCTTCATGCCTGAAAGTTCCGTGGGAGTACGTATGTAGTCCAGAGAGGGGGAAATTACTGACACAAAATTAAATCGTATATGGGAAATAGAAGTTAAACACTATCACTGAAATAAATGAAGTAAACGAATCGAAAGAAAACACTAATATTTGACATTTAATATTGGAAATAATATTGGGTAAATATGTAATATGGATATAGACGATTATAATAATGAAGTCGCTGGTGGGCGTCCTTGGCGAAAGTTTCATGGAGGAAACAGTAACACATAAACACTAGGGGGCACGGAAGATAGTGGTCTGCACTGTGGATGGATCCTGTCATAGAGAAAATTGCTCCGGGGGGTACTGCGGCGCAAAATGGCGTCCATATAAAGTTCACTGGAAGGGCCAACACTGGAAAACTAAGACACTATAGTGGGTGTCCTTTGGGAGATGATCAGTGGAAGTGAAGAATAGGGCAAGTCCTATATTACACTATGGTCGGTGTTTAAATAGGAGATTTTACCCAAAGAGGTACGATGTTGATGCTGCTATGACGGTGTCCATGGGATATCGGCAAACACAGCATACTTCTGGAAGTTTATTTCTTCGTAAGACATGGTACTAAGGTATTTCTTATGTGTAGGGCATTTGTATACTCTAGATTGACTTTTTATACTTCAATATATATATATCGTAAAATTCTAGGAATTTTAACTGAGAAGAGGAAAGCGTATTGATGGGAGCATCCGAATTACTAGAAAGCATACTTTCGAAAGAATGATTTATCTCTGGGGGATTCACTTCTATAATAGTTGACGTATTAATTGTTGTTGGAGGTAAGTTGGGTGACGTAACTAAACTATGATAAAGAGGCTATTCCTTAAATTGCAAGATGTTAAAGATTAAAACACTTTAACAACATTTCTGTTGCTTAAAAGATCTATCCTAGAAAAGACCTAGTAAATTGACGGCGATCAAACAGGGTGCTGGGAGAGCAACTGGGGTATCGCGAAAGTATAAATAAACGAGAGGTGATATGGAGAAAGAAAAACTTTCTAACTGATTAAATATATATGAATGCTCTCCTTTTCTTGGATTGTTTTTGGTTCATAAAATCCTGACAAATAAAGAAATACTTTGTAATGACCTTGAAATTCCGTTCCATGATATTTATTTCCTTCCGGTCAGTTTTGTTTTATTTACATCGATCTTGAAAAGAAAGATTTTAACTGTGTTGATCTCCAGATTGTTAATACTCTTTTGACCATCAGCTATTCCTTTTCGAGCAAAGGTGTGTATTATAGCTTTCTTTTGTTTACTCCATTCTGATGTAAGGTTTATTTCTTTCAGAACTACTTTCGTAGTATCTTTCGCTTATTACAGATCATCTCATTGCGTAAACAGTATCATCCGTTATCATTGGATGAGAAGCAAAGATTCATCTTAAGTATGTGGTTATTTGCTATTGGCAGAATCTTCCAGAATAAAGCCTTACTCATTAAATTTTATTAAACTTATTTATTAATTTGATTTTCCCATATTTTAACATTTATTAACTTGACCTTACTGTTTGTGAACGTGAATGTGAGAACTGGGGTCTTTCTAGTCTGGAGACGTGACCTGCTATTATTCGTGTTCGTTTTCGACTATGCATTTCGTTTGTCACCAGTGATGAAAGAGTGAGTGTATCGTTCAGGATATAGAATTTAAAACCGTATCTTTAAGGACATGCAACTGAGCTCCCAAAATAATTATTGTGAAGTTTTACTAAATATATTTGTCATAAATGACTACTCAGTTGCCTGGCAGGTAATGTGAGAATGTACGTTAATGAAAACCTATAAAGTCGCCTTCGCCGGTACAAGGTTAGCAGGGGAGTTTAATCCAAAATTTTGGAAAACGTTTCCACAATTACTTTCATGCTGTTTTGATATGTAAGTGGAAGAAGACATTTTGAGTCTATCTAAACATTAAATGTTTGCAGTTTGGACATTTGAAAAACAAAATTTCATTAACATTTTTCTTTCGGTTGTCACACTTTTGTACAGCTTGCGATATGTGTATTTTTTTTGTTTTGAATTGGAAAATATATAGTGTAATTTACACTATGCAAGGCTAATCTGGTTACGACGGATATGGGATGACTATATGTTCGTAATACTGTGACATAGTATAGCTACGATCTGTTGAATTGAAATTCCTTCATATTCCCGTTTTGAAATTTTATTCACATTTATGTTCTACAATGTTGCTTTTAATGTTTAAATATATTTTAACTACTTCTATAGCGATATATTCATTTTTGATAAAAACTCACTTTCGCTTCAAGTTCGGTATAAGTTTAATATATGCGCTCAGTGGTAGGTTGCCTTTGTTTCTTCTTCAAGCACCGACTATGCAAAATTTTAGTCTGAAATATTATTATAACCGACACGATCGTGAGACTTATTGTGAATTAAATGCATAAAAAGTTTTAAGGCCACAATATCAGAAATTATTCTACCATGAAAATTTGTCTCTGTAGTAATAGACTTTGTATGCATGGAGCTTTACTCTATATGCCTTGCACTAGAAATTCTGGTTGTTTAGAAGTATTCTTTGAAAATGCGTTCAGTGGAAGTGGACCAATGTTGATTGTAATGTTAACTTTCAGTATTTTGGAAATGCTGAAATTCTGATTTATTGTTACAACCTGAAAGTATACAAAATATATTTATCCAAACTATGCAGAGAATCACAAATATTTTGAATTAACAGTTTGCCTTCTGTTATAGTCGTATTAAGAATTTGGTCTCAAATTGTTATGTGCAAACCTCTTTTACTTAATGAAAGATATAAAAACTGATTTCGAGTGTGTAGATACATATCTTTGGACTGAAACTATTGAAATTAGAAGTATTTTTCCTCCGAATCGAAGTCATGAATCTGTCGGTATTATTCATGTATCTTTCAGACTTTGCCAGAAATGATTTATTGTTTATTTTTTCCCACAGTAAATTTTTTATATCAGAACCTGGCACAAATGTTACTCTGCGTTTCAGATTCTTTAAGTTAAATTTTTCTTTTATGGAAATAAACAGTGAACAAAGACGGTTTACTAACCTTCATTTAAAAGTTTTAGCATGTAGAAAGTAGTTAAACATTTGAGGTGATGAACAAGCGACGAATTTGCACGAAAGTTTCATATTTTGAATGCAGTTGCCATGTTCAATGCAAGCGGTGTTGCGAACCATAATTTTGTTTTACGTTAAAGTGAATGCACGTAATTCAGTCAGTCTAAATTGATTAGCGTTTTTGGCTTTTGTTTAATGTACATTTATGAACGTGTTTGATTTGCGCTGTTGATGTTTCATACATTTGTTACAGTAACCTTGAACACCAAGTAATATTATCTGTGTCTTCTGGCGATAGGCAGTTACTAGAAACTTTATTTCTATTTCTCCTTTCCCTGTTAAAATACGACGAATGCCACTGATGTAAGCTACCGCTATAGGTTTTACTCTAGAATACGTGTTCATTCTTTGGTTTAAGTGCGTTTTAGTGCGATCTTGCAGTATTTTATGCTTTAATAGCTTCACGCGATGTCCACGTGTCATGTGCTTTCATGATTGATTTTAAATTTTATGTTCTACGCTCTTATGAGTGTTTAATGGTAAACTTCAGTTTATAGCCTCCAGTCTGATGACTTTACTGGAGGTTCACGCTACTCAAACACCTATCTGCGCTTCGGGTCGGGTTTTTCTCAAGGTTCTCTCTTCTGGTAGATTGGGGAATCTTTTCTCCCTTTCCCCTTTTACTTTCGTTTTTAGCTTACGTTTTCTTTGTGTTGCTTCATCAATTGTAAGGTTTAACGAGTCTTCGTGACATGAACAATTACATATTTAATAATCGCGTGCTTACCTACGAGTTTTCTCCAGTACTTAAAGGGTTCTTCAGTATAATACTTTCTGCTGTACCAGTCTGGTGCCTTGAGTTATTTTACTCGTCAAATGCGTGGCGGCGGGTGATGACCCAGGCTGGTGAAACTGTCTTAGATCTAGTGTGACCTTGATTGAGAAGGTCCAGTTAGCCGTTTTGCAGTCTACGTGTCATTGTTGATGTATACATACGAGTTTTACCCACTGACCTGTTAGAATGTGAAGTTTCACATTTCCTGTTTTACCCTTCGTTAGGAGGAAAAACCCTGTTAGCGAAGTGTGGCGAAGCTTCACAGGTGCGCGTCCGGAATTGTATTTTCAAATGTTTTGCAGTTTTATGCTGCTCTGTTTCCGGCGTCTGCCCCTCTTTGACTTGTCTTTTGGCAGGGTGGTGGGGGGGGTTTCTTACAACTTCCTGTTATTTTATAGCGTAGAAGTGTAAATAAGTTTTGCTTAGTTATAGAAAATTGGCTAGTTTTCCAGTGTACATACACTAGTGTAGAATAAGCTGTAGAAAACACCATAAAAAACTAGTTTGTTGAATGTTGTCCAACAAGTCTCGAGATTCTTTAAGTTTGCCTGAAAGTACGAATAGCTCTAAATTCTTAGCTTGATCTTTGAAACATGGAGAAAACGTCTTATGTATTGGGCCTTGCTGATTAATCCATACATGACATTGGTAGAAGTCGATTCTTTGTCGTTCACTGAATCTTTCTTACTTGGATTTTCTGAAGAAATATCTTGGATCTCCCTATTCCTAACAAAACTTTTATCTGTCTCTTACTTAAAGTTTCCGATGAGTTTCAAGCTGTAATCAACTTTGATTCAGATAATACCTCCGACTAGTTCAACGATTCTTTAGGTGTTCCTGACCAGTTGAAACAGAAGTACTTGACATAGAATTACTTTTGTCTGTTATGTACTCGTTCATAAGCTGCAAATTCTTCGAAATTTCAGACAAAGAACACGTTAAGTGCTTATGAATATCCGTATGCTACGGACTTTTCAAAAGGACCAGTTATTAAAAAGAATCTCTAAAGCTTCATTTCCAAGAATGATCTTAGACAGTTCTGATAATAAAACAAGAAAAGGCAGCTGTATGCTACTCACTATTGTTTGATTTTGAGCAGTGTTGGGAATGGCTTTATATGTCATTCCATTTAACTGTAAATCCACATACCGAATTCCCACATTTGAGATATCAGTATCAGAAGATTCTAGCACACAACCCAAAATGAAAATATCATTTAAGCATCGATCTAAAGCTGTAGTCCGATTTTCGATTTTCTCAAGATCTTGCCCTACTTCAACATAAGGAGTCGTTACTCCTTGTTCCTGTGTAGATTGCGTAACAATGTTTTGTTGTTTGTTTTTGTAACTAGATCGACAGATACGCTGTAGAAGCCCTTTACGATTGCATGCTTTGCAGATCAGCTTTGAAGCAAAACAATTTCTATAGACTTTCTCATCCTCATGAGAACCATCACAACGGTAACATATCTTTTTTTTCTGGTTTGACGAGCTGTAAATTGTGTTCCTCTGTGAACCTGCTGAATTGATTCTGACCTGGATGTAAAGTCAACATTAGATCTACATTTGTTGAAGAAACGGGCGTCCTTCTCTACTTCTTCTTCAAGTGACAAAAGATCAATCGCACCCTGTAAGGTTAACTTCTCATTTGCAAGTAACCTTCTCCGCACATCCTGCCTGAGCACTCCTACAAAGATTTGATCTCGCAAAAGGCGGACGGTTTGAGTGCCAAAATCACACTTCATGATCTGTCTGCGAAGTACTCGAAGAAAATCAGCAACCGACTGGAATTTTGTCTGCCTTATTGCGTGAAATCTGTACCTTTCTACCTCAATGTTTCTTCTGAATCCAAACTATTGTTTGAGTAGCTTTTGTACAGTTTCAAGGAACTGTTCTTGTAGGTTGTAAGAAGCCACTAACTCCTTAAGAGTAGCATACAGCTCGTGTGTCATATTAGCCAGAAATAGATAAACTTTTCTATCTGGTTTCACATTGAAAGCGTTGTAATACGATTCGAATTGTTCGATGTAAACCTGGGCATTCATAACACTTGGATCAAATCTCTTCAACGTGATATTAGAAGCTATGAGTCAAACTTCTTACAATAACACCAATCAATACAATATATTACAAATGTTGATTCCAAACTCGTAATTCAGCTTAGGCACATAGAATCACAAAACTCACTACCGAAATGCGTCAATCTACCTGCTATGTATTTTTGTCGCACTTCTTACCTAATACGATTTTGAAATATATTACTTCCGCAGATAATAAAAGAGTATGAATAATAAACCAGGAGCAGATGATAAACGCACCTAACTTTATTATTATTATTATTAATGTGTTGCGATAGGCAACAGAACCATGGATGATTACTCCCACATGCAGTTGGCCACATTAAACGACCGATGTGAACATCCTTTCATCTGTATCTTTAAGTATACATACTTACTATGTAAAATCGCGTATATCTGTTCTTTTGACGATAGATCACTAGAATATGTACGTGCACGAAATATCGGGGATTACAGATATGCATCAACATACATTGAAGAGAATACAACTCTCGATTTGTGCATTTAGTACGTATGAAGATACCGACATGATGTAAGCAACATCTTGACAACGTAAGATGAACAAGCGAATATGACTATGAAAAGCCGCGCATCGATAACAAGAGAGATACGAAATTAAACAATATTTCTAATAACGCGAATAATACGAAGCAATATAAACACAAATATGCCTCACGGCATGAATCTCACCGATCCATTTGTTTGATTTGGTCTTAAGTTTGAAATGAGAATGCAGCTTTTGAAAACTGGAGCTACTTTATTGTAGATTCGAAAAACGTTTCACTTTGCAAAAATTGCGAAGACATCTACTGTATATCAAGCCCTGAACTGTAATGTAATTATTGAACAATATGATAATAATAATAAAAACACAAGATCAAAGGGACTTCAGCTTGGTCGTGAAGATATTGGCGCGCTCGCTTATGGTACTGTGCGCGTGGTCACGGACAAAATTCCCGAGGGGGCGGGGGCATTAATCGGCATTGTTCGGAGTTCACTTAACCAAACACAATAGGTCATGTCTGTAGAAGCATGCAAGCTTGTTTAGGACGTTAATAACAATTCATTCACTCAAACAAACAAACAAACAAACAAAAAAAGCAACTTGGACCAAGAGTTTGTGTTAAAATTTTAAATGTGGATAAAATTATATTAGTTTATTTTTTCATTCTTTATTTCTTTTAACTTACTTTCGTTCTTTCTTTTATTTCTTCTGAGATAAACTTTAACAGTTTTATTGATGATATAACGCTCAAAAATTTTCATCTAAAAATGATTTGCTCAAATGCTTATTAGGGCTCAATCCAAGTGGTTTTCGCGCCTTTTCGTTTTACGTCAATGATTCAAATTTCAGTAGAGGAAAACAGAAATTAACTTTCACAGACCGAAGATCGTCTCGTCCTTCAATAATGAGTAGAATTAGTTTTAATAAAATATTGATTGTAAACTCAGGATTGTGTGCAAACACTTTTGGGACAGAATAATGTCCCAAAAGTGTATGCACACAATCATGCTGTTATTACTAGCATTTAATAAATACTAATTGTACTCATTATTGAAGGAGGAAACGAACTTTGGTCCGTGAAAGCTAATTTCTGTTTTCTTGTATTGAAATTTGAATAATTGACGTAAAACGAAAAAGGCGGAAAAACCCACATGGATTGAGCCTTAAAGTGAATCATTTTATTTTTATGGCCGTGTGGATCAGACTGGAGTAGGGCAAATTGTAAGGACAGGGATGTGGGAAAGTAATCGATCAGGACCTATATTTGAAGGTACTATTACAGCATTTGTCATGCTGGACTGAGGACAAATCCTGGAAAACCCATGAGTTTTTCTTTCATAGAATCACAGTAATTCGTATTTCTTCCGTTTAGATAGTGTGCTTGCTAGCTCCTTCCTAATGCATAGTATCTAAACACAACATATATTACAATTAATTACACTCCAGTGTCAAAACTCTAAAAGTAAATTTACATAGTGTCATTATACATGATTTATTCAAGTATCTGTCTGAACATCCCCGCGTCCGACCACCCTGACAGGTTTTCCAGTATTTCCCTGTTTCATCAGGCAAATGCCGGGTTGGTATATTAAGTAACGCTCTTTCCGATACTTTCTACATCCTCTATTCTACTCTACTCTATTCCAGCCTGAACCAAAGATGCCAAAAGGCTAGAAATTCCTAATATTTTCAGGCAAAATATTACTGAGAAATTTTAAATTGACCGAAGATGGCTGTCTTTTCTACTGCATGTTTCTTTAGACATAATTCACATGCATAAGCCAGTTGCCCTATTTATGCAATTTGTTCGTTTACGACGTGCATTCGAGAAGCTTTGAGCTCATGAAAAAATACTAAAAGATTCACGACTTCGCATTCCGCTTGGCACTGAAAACCCTACTACAATTTTTTTAACGAGTTTCGTTGGTAACATCATGGAAACGCAGGCCGATTTCTTTCTCTAGTTGTTTAAGGTCGTGAGATTGCAGAAAGTTATTATTAAAACTTTACACGACCCAAGGATTACATTGCACTTAGACCCGACATATTCTTACGATATTTTATTCTGCGTTCTGAACGTATTTGTGGCAATCTGATAAACGTTTCCAACAGGTCCGGCAACGCTACTCCCACTCATAGAATCCACTGTATATTGAGCATACAGCTTATATTCGTGCAAAAGGATTGGATATAAGATCTCTCACTTGATAATAAAGAAACCCCGCGCTTGTCCTGGGTATGGCAAGGCATGCGCCTTCGACACGATTCCCTAGCTCATCAACAGTAGCTTTGGAAGGCCGTTGGCATGAAAGGCGGTGGGCAATCATGGACCAGGCATGTTCAATCGGCGAGAGAACAGATAGATGAACGTGCTGGCCAAGGAAGCAGGGAAACATTGTGTCTAGTCAGGAAGGCTAGGACACCACGTGCCACATGCGGTTGTGCGTTATCCTGCTGAAATGTTGTCCCTGACATGACCTAAACTATGGAAACTTTAACTGGGTCCAATCCACTGTTGATGTACCGTTGGCTAGCCACATGTCCGTCAATGCGTACGAGGCATGAATGCTCATCGAATCCAATGGCACACCACACCATATCACCTGAAACAGAACCAAGGGATCTGTAAAACACAGGCGTCGCGCAGCCTAGTGCAACGGGACCGCCATATATGGATGCAGGCATCATGATGCTGCAGGCCGAAGCGGGATTCATCTGAAAAGAAGATGTCATTCCACTTGGCTCTCCATGAGCGACGTTCGCGACATCATTGTAGTCGCTATGCTGTACAATCAGTGGAATCCGCAGGAATGGGCGCCGTGCGAATATGCATCACTCTGCCAGACGACGTAGAAATGTTGGTGGGCACACTAAGCGCTGTGCAACCACCAGTGCGTACGCTAGTGTTCACGATGTGGCTGTTCGATCCGCCAGACTCATACTACAAAGCCGGCTATTCTCGCGGCCCGTGGTATTTCGCTGTCGTTCGGATCCGGCATGTTGTTGAGTAGTTCCTTCGTGAAGTCATCTAGTCGATATTCGCTGCATTGTGGACGCAGTCCGTTAATACGAGCACCAGCAAAGATAAACCCACTCGTGATATGCCACAATTTAGCCACGATCAAAGATGGAATCCTGCTGGCAGGGCTTCCGCATTCGACGACGAGACGTCTCTCAATTATATGTACACACTCACATTACACCAACAGTAGTCTACCACTGCACTGTGGCTCTCTGGCCTCCCCCTGATTGCTGTTTCTAGATGGTATAGCCGGCGCTTGTGATGAGTCACGGAGCTGTTGTGCTAAACAATTGTTTATTTTTCTATGCTCTACGTATTCTATAAATTTTATATTAATCCGATGTCTCTTTCTTAGTATCTAATTTTTAATGGTGATTAATGAAGCTGCACAAAAATCATTTATGTAGCTGGTATCAACGTTACCAAGTGTCATTAAAGTGCTTGTATGGCTGCCCATCAAACACCATAAAGTGAAATTAAATTTCTCAGCTTTATGCAGGGATGCAAACGAAAACATTATTTATTCTTAAATATTACAATCTGTTTTGAAAACACTATAGATGTAGACTGACACTGAGAGATGCGATTCCCTGCTGTCAATGTTATAACTTTAAGTTAAATTGTGTTAATTTTCAACTGTTAAAATAGTACTTACTCATGAGTCACAAAGGTGACATTAAGATGCCTTCGAAAACTACAAATAATTGTACGCAAAAGTAAATATCTGCCTTTATTTTAGAGTAATGGTAATATTATACACATGCAATGTATTTTAGTAATGGAGTATACAAGTGACCAATTAAGACGATCGGAAAGCATTTCAACAAGGTAGTATCAACATGCACGGCAGTGCATGAGCCAAGTTCTTCATGTCAGAAAACGTCAGCACTGCCAGAAGCATGTTATAGAGGAAAAATAGTTTATGGCAAAATCGACGATTTGGGGGCCCCGTAAGAAAAAAAATGTTAAAGATAGGAATATGAGCTTTTGCCGCTAAGGAGACATGGTAAATATGTGCAGATGTACAAAATTTCATATTCGTATCTCAAACTATGTTCTAGTTGTGGACCCCTGAAATTGCACATTTTAGGCTAACTGACTCATTCACTGACTGACTGACTCACTCACTCACTCATCATATTGTTTAGGGTGTTTGGAGTAAGCTAGAAACATGAAATTTGGTATGAAGGTAGAAGATGATAAGTAGATAAAAGAGAAATTCCGACATTTTGAAAATGTCGAAATCTTGGATTCAAAATGGCCGCAAACCTAAAATTTCAAAGAATACACAGCCTAAACGACTAAAGATAGAACAGTGAAATTTGGTATGAAACTACAACATTAATAGCAAATTAAGAAAACATTTTAAAAATTTGAAAAAGTCGCCATTTTTTATTCAAAATGGCGGCCAACCCTAAAATTATAAAGAATACACAGCCTAAACGGCTGGCGCTAGAATAACGAAATTTAGTTTGACAGTACAACATTATTAGTAGATTATGAAAATATTACAAAATATCTCTCAAGACGCCATCTTGGATCCAAGACGTCATAAATCCATTTTCCACACTGCTTGAGCCAGAGATACGAAATTTGGCATAATGATGTATTATCAAGAGTAGTTTAGGAAAACATAACAACATTTTAGAAAAGTCACCATCTTTGATTCAAAATGGCAACTGAAATACCATTTTCACATCGTTCGAGATAGAGAAATGAAATTTGGTATGACAGTGTATCATCACGAGTATGTCACGAAAATATAAGAAAACGTTAAAAATGTGTACATCTTTTATCCAAAATGCCCGCCTAAACCCCACTTTATAACGACTGAAGCTAGAGAAACGAAATTTGGTATGAAGGTGTACCATTACGAGTAGGTTAAAATAAATTCGGCTCGTCTCCCCTACTAGAGTGCAGTTCCCAGCGAGGCCATCTTGGAATTAATTCTGGGGCAGTGCCCCAATGAGGCGAAGCGAGCATATAAATTACACAAGTGTAAAAAGCTGCGAAATATGAGCAAAAGCACCAGGGGTGCAAACTGTCCAGTCAACTCCTTCAACCTTAAAAAGTGGTGAAATGGAATATGGATGAGCCTAGTTCCTCGCTCCAACTTCCAAAACTCCTGCGTGTCTCACCAAGTTTTACTCGTCACAAACGTTAGCACTGCCAGGAGCATGTTATACAGGTAGAATGTGGAAGTTTCCCCATTCGGACGCAGCGCTCTGG
Organism: Lepisma saccharinum; assembly: GCA_022664845.1. Classification (NCBI taxonomy): domain Eukaryota; kingdom Metazoa; phylum Arthropoda; class Insecta; order Zygentoma; family Lepismatidae; genus Lepisma; species Lepisma saccharinum. Next base: position 65,706 of record JAGDQP010005630.1, read on the forward strand.
AGTATGAGGGAATATCTGCATCACGTGGCGCAGTGCCCTGCAGATTCTTGTTGTGATAAAAGGACGCAGTTCCACCAAATTCCTCAAGTTCGATGCGCGGCCTGCCGTGGGATTCTTGGCGCAGCGACGCGAGCGAATCGAGGGGAGTATCAACACGCACGGCAGTGCATGCAGCCGAGTTTCGCGTGTCACAAAACGTCAGCATGCTATACAGGAACAAGAGTTTATTGCGAAATCAGCGATTTTGTGGTTCTGTAAGACAAAAGACGTTAAAATTGAAATATGAAATTTCGAAGTATGACGGTATATCATCATTAGTAGATTACAAAATATCTGCAAAGACATCATTTTGAATCCAAAATGGCTGACTTCATAATCCATTTTCCAGACCGTTTGAACTAGAGATACCAAATTTGGCATAAAGGTATATTAACAAGAGTAGTTTAGGAATAATTTACATTTTTGAAGAAGTTGTTAACTTGGATCAAAATAGCTGCACAAAAAACTTTTTCCACACCATTCGAGGTATGGAAACTAAATTTGGTATGAAGGTGTACCATCACAAGTAGGTAACGGCAACGTAAGAAAACTTTTTAAAAATCGCTTTCTTTAATTCAACATAGCTGCCCAAATACCATTTTCCAAACCACTGAAGCTAGAGAAACGAAATTTGGTGTGAAGGTGTACCATCACGAAAATGTTTCAATAAATCGTTCAAACCACGCTATGAGGGTGCAGCCCCCGAGGGGATATGGGAAAAGTTCTGCACAGCATGGGGCGCTGCCCCCAGAAAGTCTGATTACAATAAAGGAGGCGTAGCCCTAAAAATTTGAAGTTGGGGCGCACACGGAATTCTGGGGCAGCACACCCAGCGAGGCGAACCCAGTATATATACGACTCGGTTGCGACCTAGAAAAAGCTGTGAAATCCGAACAAAAACACCAGAGGTGCAAAAAGTGCAGCCAGGTTCTTTAGCCCTAAAAAGGTGTGAAATGGGAGACGGATGAGCCAAGTTCCTTGGTGACAGCATGTAAGAGGAACAAAGGAACTTGGCGCGAGCTGGCAACAACCTTAGTGTTGGTGGCGGGGGACGTAGTGGGTTTTAGGATCCCCACCACCCTTATAGCTTGAGGATCATGAACCTTGCCACCTCGCGCGAAGTACCTTTGTTTCTCTTACATGCTATCACCAAGGAACTTGGCTCATCCGTCTCCCATTTCACACCTTTTTAGGGCTAAAGAACTTGGCTGCACTTTTTGCACCTCTGGTGTTTTTGTTCGAATATAGGTGACTAATAATTGAAAATTATTTTAACAAGGTAGAAAATAATAAGGTAAAACGAATTGATTATCTATTAATTTGCTGAGATACCAATCTCCTTCCGTAGATGCTTTGTTTCTGCACAGGTAGTTGTTTAAACTAGTAGGTCAAAAAGTTTACATTTCCAGGGAGTACAGAAAGGACTAAAAGTGCAAAATAATGCAAAAATCGAACTCAAAGATCGAACTTACGTCCTGTATATCATGGATATGGAGAGTTCAAGATGTTGACCGAAGACACGCAAGCTCGTTGTATATTATAGATATTGTAGCGACCCATTTTCGCAACATATCTTACCCTCTCCCCTTTTTATGCTTCTTCTTTTTCCTTTCGTTATTGCTCTATTGGTGATATTGTTTTCGCCTTCAGCTTTCTTCAAAGGGTTTTATTTGTCTAGATGACAATACAGGCGAGATATTCAGATCATTCCTTTCATTGTTGTATTGGCGGGATTTTATTCTTATTGTTTCTTCACTTTAGTACTTAATTATTCTTTGCATATTTTATTGCATTGTTTTCTTTAACAATTTTTATTTTGTTTTAAATCTTCATAAAGAATTTCAAAGATCTGATTGTTGATTTATTTTAGTGGAGGATTTTGGTGGTTAAGCCACACACCCTTCTGCCCATGTTGTCTGATTCGATCCTCTTCTTTCATTGTCTGTTGAAAATCGCTAGTCCATATTAAAAAGCAGAACTGAAAGTCGGCTGACCTCGGAATTGCATATATTAAGTAAAATTGATAATGCAGCCTATTGTTTAAAACAAATATATAAGTTAAAGCAGCCTCTTCATTGAAAATCATTTCTAGCAGCTGTTTCTACGTTCATAAGTCTACAAGAAGATGTTGAAATATTGTCATCTATAAATGGCGGTTTGGAGTTTCCATATTGTTCCCCTTCAAAGAGTGATCTTGGAGTATCTTTTCGGTGGATTTTGTGTGTGTGAAGTGGTTTCCATAAATATATCTATACGTGGTGTGCAGTGGTTTTTCTTATTTTCTAAAACAAAATATAAATATAATTATTTCTGGTGCTAAGCCCTTCTCTTCAGTGTGTGTGGTAGTGATTTAATGCACCTTCAGCATGTCAGTGGTTTGTGGTTTTGCTAGTGGAAGCTTGTGTGAAGTGAAGATGTCCGCTTAATTTAGTCGGCTTTTGGGGTCGGTTTGCTATCAGGTTATATCTTAAAACTGATCGTGTCTTTTTCTGAAACCCAAGTCTGTTTTACATGTGTTTAGATGTCGAACTTACAGCACTTTAACTTTGGTTCGAATGTGTTGAAAATTTTAAATTGCACTGCACTATAGTCGATACTACATTTCAAATGCACATTCTTTTCAACTTAGCATTCGTTTGCTCATTTCGGAGATTAATGTGGTTTATATTACACGAAATTTCTACAGTGTGTCCGTTTTGTTAACCGTAAGCTTTTAACGATTCACAATGTTTTATTTCAATTACCAACAAAGTTCAAATCTCCTTCGTTGTTTTTCGCAAGCCGTAAGCCAGTTCGCTCATAGAAATCAATTCTGTAAACCCCAACTATAGTATGTCTCGACTTGCTCGCTGATCTTGTTCGGGTTAAATTGCACACTAGTGTGAAATCACAATAAATCTGGAATAAAATTGCATAGAAATTAGTAAGTTTCTTTTCCAAAGTTTATACGGTTTTTAATATTAATTAGTTTTGAAATATTCTTTTCCATTATATGTAGTAAAAAATAATATAATGGGGAGGTATAGTAACATTAGCCTTCAGTCGTCCCTCAGATGACAAACTTTCTAGAAACACATATATCTTCTTTCGATCAATAATCCCAATAGCAAAGGAATAAAAGTGTCACTAAAAATTAAAAAGAAAAGTTCGAGTTCCTCTTTTGTATATAATATAACACGAAGACAATGTGATACAAAATACTCATCTTTTGTGTCGCATAAATTTCACAGGATATTAGAAAGATAAACGCAACTTTCTTAATTCAGTGACACTTTTATCCCATTGTTTCTGAGTCCTCAATTGTTATCGCTTCGTATTTAAAAAAAAATAGAAAATATGGTATCTCTAGGAAAAGTTTCCGTAGTCAGAGAAACATAGTCAAAAGGAGATAAGTTAGAGATTGTTCACTGGTTTATTGAATGTTCTTCCATTTTTTCGCTTGTTTGTGACTATCGTCATTTTTCATGTTGATGCGGAAGATTAGCACTTTTTATTGACTACAAAGAAATCATTTCTGCTTCCAGTTAGTCATAAAACCATTCCTGAGGCCAGAAACTTAAGACATCTTTCTCTTCCGCCAAGTACAAGGGTATAAAGTCCTTTGGGCTCGGAGACGTCAGATTGCTTGCTCTCATTTTATTCCTTTCATTTTCGTTTGTGCGTCGGAGTCAAAATGTATTTCGGCTTCATGGTATAATTAGAATTCATGTATATTCTTTGTGTTTACTCGTGTGGATGAGATTTGCTATAAAATAGATACACTGAACATTTCAACACGAAATGAGTTACGTGTAGGGAATATCAAAAATAAGTTCAATTTCCTTGTTTTCAGTTTCATCAACATCCTTGTTTGTTTTGCCTAACTTTCTACGCCTTTCTTTGTTATTCGGTTAAACTGCCATGAACCCTTGCTAGAAATATAAGAGCAATACAAGGTCCTGTGTTTTGTTTACCATTTGAAAATTCTGCAAATTAAAACTATAGTAAATTACACTTCCTGTTCAAACTAAGTAGATTGAAAGTGTTTTTTTTTTAAAATAGCTTGTAATTGAACAATTTTAAGGTTATTGGATATACATACCTAAAGCGATAATAATTATAACCCATTACTGAACTATATTTTCAGATTTTTTTCACAAAATATAACAGCTTCTCGATTACGGAGGCATATTAAAGCGAAAGAAACTAATAAAAATTATAATTAATAAATTCTATGTGTTAACGTTCCTAGTAAAATTTAATAATAACACGAATGGAATGCAGCTGTTACGTACTTTCTTTCCATCTGAACTAATTACAGAGTTAACAAGTTTAAGCCAAAGGACATAAGTGAATAAATTTTATTTAAAATCTAGGTATTAAGTAACTTCAGCAAATAAGATATTTTCAAGGGAAGCAACAGCTACGACATTTTCTTTGTCTCATGGCATACTAAAGTCCAATGGTTTATCCTACAATAAGAAGTTGAAATATTAGCTATTCAGAACAATGCATGGGGAAGAAAATAAGATAGTATTGTGTCACAAATTAAAGAGGGTAGAATTATGAAAAAGTAGAAGAGGAGAGTTCAAATACATGTGTGTGTACAATGTTCGGAAACAGTTACAAATAGGAAATTTTCAGGGTCAATTAGAAGAGATTAAATTAAATGATATAGTAGAGGAAGATTGTAGAAGGATTTACCCCCGTAGCACCAAGTTTTATTTAAAACTTCAGAAAATTTATAAATGTCCGCGTTTTCAACGTTTGATTCACCATTTGTTAGAATAAAGTGGAGATTGCCCGATATCGTTATTTTCCCGGCTGTTATTTCCTTCACGTTAAATAACCTTGTAATACCGACATAGTTATGAGAAACAAAGTGTAGAACGTGTTCGTTAAGAAATTGAGTGAGTGAGAAGAGCTTGGCGGAAGTTACAGATTGATGGATAAGAGAATGTGGTAGTATATGAAGTTGGAAATTTTTATTTCACTTACATTCAAGAGTTTGGTAATCTGCTTTGGATGATGTTTATTATATATCGTATGGTTATGTCCCTCGGTGAACACTCTTGTCAGGACCTTGAAGAGGAAGGTGAAATGTAAAATTATGTTGCGAATCTACGACATACCTTTTCTTACTAGTCCAAATGAAGTTTTCCAATTTACTCATATACTCAGATGTAATTTATTTGGCTACAACTATATACATTTTTAACTATAGTCTCTGTTATGGTATATTAAACAAAACACTACTTAGTTTACACATATTCAACTCTTCAACGATATTAACAGAAATAGAATTTTTTTAAAAACCTTAATTAACATCACGAAAGTTGGTACATAGAATAATTTGTGCGTTGGTCACCAAAATTATCCCCTATTGGTTCGTATTGTGATGTAACATGAAAAGTATATCCTATCGATAACCAGGTGAAGTAGGTAGTGACTTGACGTTATGGAAATTCCCGAAACCTTAGAAAAATACAGCTTTGTTGTTAGTGTGCTGAGTTAAATAAAATTATGATATAATTATTTTCAGTGTTCGAAAATGTTGAGACTTTGGAGCACTACCTTTCGACGGATAATATTGTAGCTTGGTGGCGTGGTAGATAGATTCGTGCTGCACTGTGAAGCGGATGAATAATTCGTATACGTGACGGGATGGAGATTTTTGCTGAAGGTTTAAAGTAATACTTTTCTATCAATATCTGAATAGAGAGAAGATGGAAGTAGTTTTAGGGAAATTATATAGAGTTGAGAGATCTTGAATTTGAATTTTATTTATGACCATTAGGCATTTAAGGCTCAGGCCCGGATAGGTAGGGGAAAGGATTTGGGAAGGTGTTGTCTAGGACGTACGTTGAAAGTGCCATCCCGGCATTTGCCTGGCATGATTGAGAAAAAGCCCTGAAAAAATTTCATTCACGGTGATCGGCCGCTGGGATCGAACCCACGACCTGCAGAATGCTAAGAAAATGCAGTACCACTGAGCTACGGCGGTTCAGTTGATTAGAGTTGTGTCAAAGGGAATACGTGTTCTATGTACAATAGTTCAGAAAATTTGCCACTGGGAAACAGGCCCTGTCAGATGTATATAGAGCTGGCTGGTTCTCCAGCATTAATAACGTGGTGTTATAGGATTTATTAAACAAGCCAGATGTAGCTTTGGGTGGATTAGCGGTAGAGATTAGCATCTCTCATACCAGGATAAATACTCAACTGTAAAACTGAAAAATGATTACCCCAGAACATTTTCTCAACTGTAGCTGCTACACGGTTTGGTATAGCCTGCATGACTTGCAGAGAGAGAGAGAGACGAAGAGACATTTCTCCACGAATAAGAAAGATGAAACCGTTTACTTGACCGTCTGGTCACTGGCGATAGAAATAGTTTTTTTTTAACACGAAGTAAACAATAAACCAAAAAAAGGACATATCTCCTCGAAATGTTACAAAGGAACGCCTCATGGGGATAATGCTATGATCATTTGTTGGTGGTACTGCCAAGGTGTTATCCACTATAAAGTCTAGCCACAAAAAGAAATAATCATAGCAACTGAAATTAGCTAAAGGTCGCACCGAGATTTTTCTGACGGGTGCACTTTAGAAAAATAGCCTGGTTTGGTCAATCAATATTGAGATTAATTTGTTTGCACATTGTTATAAGAGCGAAATATTATGTGGTTGTTTGACACGGGATTATATGAGGTGCCGAACATTGTAGCATCACATTTTTATCTCCTTTTATTTTTATTAGTTAGATCATAAAAAAAATATAGCAATGATAACTTTTTCCCTTCACAGAGAAATATCTACAACCTGCTCGTTTCTTCTCGGTGCAGTCCACAACCTTCTTTCGAGAAGGGTGATGGTTATTAGCACCAAGAGGATGTTAAAGATTGTCTGCAATAGCGTTGGTTGAAAATGTTTCTTTTTCAAATTTGTCTAGATTTTCCAGAACTCTCTTTTGGAACCCTATATTTCCATGCATTAGAATGTCACATAAAAGAAATGTTTTAAGAATAATAAAGGTAAACGATGTATCATTAGAATTTAGGTTGTCCTTAAATGTTAACACTTTTCTTGAATGTATTTCTGATAGTTTGGTTGACAGACTTTATTTATGTCATTGTTACCATTTTTGAGATAAATTATTTTTACTTGTATTAATTTATATTGTTTTGTCATTGCTTTCATTCGAGAATGGCACAAGTGATAAAATTATTTGATGGATTTATTTTTAATTAGTCTTGGGAGTAGCGTAACCAGCTAGTTCTGTGTGCCTTAAATTTCAGTGAGTGATTCCTTTTTTATTATTAATTCACGACATCTGCGCCCTCCACCTCGCACGGCGGGGGTTGTTTTTATGACGCTTTTGGAAACTTAGGTCTTTGGGTGCCTTTAATTCTTAAGTTTCACAAAATATGAAAGAATAAATAGGCAATGTTGGACGTTCAGAGATTCTTATATACTCTGGGAATTACAATGCTCCTAAATTCGTAAGCTTTCGTAGTTGATCCAACATATTTTGGAATAAAGATGTTCAAGAATAATAAATATCTATTGACTTACAGGAAACGAAAGAGATGCTTAATTGCAGACAAAAGAACTGTATAAAACGGGCCAGTGTTATAACATTTATGTCTGCTAGTTGTCATGAGCAAGAAAGTTGCTTTTCATCTTAAGCTGGTGAGCAACAAATGGAAAAACGAAGTTGGTTCTGTTATGGTGTATTTTTAGTTTTGGATTTACAAGTAACACAGATTACGTACAAAGGTACGCAATTGTACTTAAAAAATAGTAAAAGCAGTTATAGTTCAAACACCCAGTAAACGTATTGGTGTTCTAATTTATTCCAAACACTGCAATAACATGCAATACACCTCTTCATTATTTAGGGAGTGTTTGACGATTATTCACAGTACAAAATGAATGATCGTTTGAACTACGGAATTGCCGGTATTGAACCCAATTAATTTATTGAACCAATAAATAAGTAATGTTAACCTATCCAACCTCCAAAACATGAGTGTTGTAACTAATCAAACGAGTATTTCAGAAAAGTTTAGAAGTTACACGAAGTAGTTCACGAAAATATCAAACGGGAAAAAATAATATAATCCGAGGTGGTCACCAACTTAAATTCTGATCTACTTCATCTGTTTGTTACTACTTTTTTCTTGCTTCCTTGTACTTTGATTATTTTAAATAAATGTTTATTAAATAAATTAGCAAACATTTTTCCTTGTTTCTAAAAGTTATGTTACATTCGTTATTAGTGAATACTATCATTATTAGCCATTAACACTCAAATCTAAAGTCCTCAAGTATAAGGCATTTTGGATTAAATTTTGTTCCATACCGTTCCTTGTGCAGAAATTCTTCCTCCAATACCTCTAACTCAGATTCGCACCTCTTCCTGGTATTAACTTTCGTAGAAATAAACTTTGAAAGCGCTGCAGGATTTCCTGGAAACTTAGATCTCTTGACGCTGAAAGGAGGGTCTGATCTTCTATTTACCCTCCGGCTTTTCTCCATTTTTGACTCAATGTGTGCGAGTGTGTGGTATGTTGAAATTCTTTCTTCCTTCAATTTCCTACTTCTCTCCCTATATCTCGCTCGCTATGTTCTACCAGATTGATTTCCAATTCTGCGACCATTCTTATATATGTCTGAAATGGATTTTTGAGTTCGACTCGCGTGATACTTCAATGGTTTCTTCTTCCACAGAATTTTCTCACACAGTATCAGCATTCTGGGATAGGTTTTTATTTTTTTTAAAAAGTCACAAAGACATATATATACACACACCACTGACTCACATATATGTATGTCTACTTTTCGTGGATATTTACAAATCAATGTTATGACATTTTATTTCTCGTATAAATTTACTCTTTGGAAGAAACCACAGTCAAATGTACCTGGACTGGTGCTGTGATCAGTAATACCCAATTTAGCACTAGGTTAATTGAAAAAAAAATACTAAAACTAGACAAATAATAACAATAATAATAATAATAATAATAATAATAATAATAATAATAATAATAATAATAACTGTACCATTTCCTTTGTAATTTAAACAATATTAAATCCAACCATGCTGTTTTGCATTTAATAAAAACTTAATAGTTCTTTTTAATTATAGTTTCCTTTGAAAAAGGAAAGCTCTTATAATTAAATAATTGAAAATTGTTTCTTTATGTTCATTGCATGAAAGCAAACAAGTTGTTATAATTTCCTCTTTCCATTGTCAGGGAGAAGCATATCCCAGAAAATATTTGTCACGTGCCTTTAGTTTTGTGAGCTCGCTCAACACAACAATCGAACAAAAATTGTCTACTACCTTTCATATTTAGATTTACTTTGTAAGAGTAAGCATACCTTCGACTGAGAAAGCAAAACTAGTGTACCACAAACCAGAAGAAAAGGCCAATCCTTGTCATTTATAAGAAAGAAAGATAAACAGATTCTGAATAAGAGTGATGCCAATAAAGATTATCAGGTTTTTGTTAGTTTTCTGAGAGTATAATTGGCGAATTATCACAGAAATTTAACGTAAGCATATGTTAAAATTATCACAAACTAAGAGGTAAGTTAATATAACCAATTATTAGCTGCTATTTATCTTTTCTGTTATATAATTAATTCTCTTGCAAAACAAACGTATAACTGATATATTGTTCGTAGTTAAGAACATAATGAAATGACTGAGTTGATAGTTCAAAACTTGTTTTGTTACTCCTAGTAGATGTGTTGGGGTATATTTGCCCCTTCCTAAACTGAATTTATCATTTGGAAGAAAGTAATATTCTAATTTATTAAAAAAAAATATTTTTATATTTTCAGTTTGATCCTTTTTAAGAGTTGAAAATAAATTTCACACGATTAAAAAAATTGACAACAATAGTTTAAAAAGTAATGGGTTCATAAATGTATTGTATTTTCAGCATTACAGCCAGGTTTCATTACGCTAGTAGGCGCGTGCGGGTATATTTTACCCTCAAACTGAATTTATTATTTGGAACTAAGTAATATTTAAATATATTAACCACAAATTAATAAATTCGCTAGATGATCAATATTTATACCTACTATTTAACTGCTTTTTTTCAAAATCTAAAATTGTAGTTCTAGTACGTATCACTTTGCAGACCAAAGCTTCTTATTACGTACGTAACTATGCGGCGTGGGGGTATTTTATACTACCAAGCAAATTCGGAAGGTCTTTGCGTTGCGGTTGTTACTCGAACACTGACCAAAATGACCTTATCCCTTTACGCACTCTGATTTCGGAAGGTACTAGGCAACTCTGCAGTGTGGCCGATCAGTAAATATCTACGCAAATGAATTAACTTACCTGGGGTAAAATTTACCCCCACGCGCTTGATTAACGGTTAAAGTATAAAGTATATATATATATATATATATAAAAAAAACAAAAACGTCAAAGATCAAATTTTTCTAAAGGAGAAAAAGACACTGTAGATAGTTTTGAAGTAAATATTATTCTACTTAAAGTAATATTTTAAAAACATTTCTTCAATTATTTTGTCACGAAATTTTGTGCAATTTTCTTTAGTTACACTGTAAAAAGTGGAATCACGAAATAGATTAAAGTTACTCCGCTTTATGGAGAAACAAAAGTCGAAACTTAGCGTTTTGTTGTATTTACCCTTAAATGTGGATATAGTGTAAGCCCTTTAGTGGAGAGATTGCTAACTTTAACTCCATTATAATGTTTAACATTTTCTTTGTAATAACCTAACGTTTACTGAAAATGGGCTGAAACTGACCAAAGTGATTTGTCGGTGAACGTTCAACTTAATTTATGCTTAAAATTCGGTCATTTTCTGATCGAAGTGTAAGCTAAACTTACAGTTTTGAGGTTACGTAGTTTTCTGGATGAAGTTGAAGCCTTGGTTGGATATTCTACAATCCAATAACAGGAATAACGTTACTTGCTTGTCACTGAACGAGCCATTTTGATTGTCTATATCAACATGCACGGCAGTGCATGAGCCAAGTTCTTCACGTCAGAAAACGTTAGCACTGCCAGAAGCATGTTATACAGGAACAAGAGTTTATGGCAAAATCGACGATTTGGGGGCCCCGTAAGAAGAAAGACGTTAAAGATAGGAATATGAGCTTTTGCCGTTAAGGAGATATGGTAAATATGTGCAGATGTACAAAATTTCATATTCGTATCTCAAACTA
>JAGDQP010005631.1:0-47414 GCA_022664845.1 Lepisma saccharinum
TTTCTCTAGCTTCAGTCGTTATAAAGTGGGGCTTAGGCGGGCATTTTGGATAAAAGATGGACACATTTTTAACGTTTTCTTATATTTTCGTGACATACTCGTGATGATACACTGTCATACCAAATTTCATTTCTCTATCTCGAACTATGTGAAAAGTGGTATTTCAGCTGCCATTTTGAATCAAAGATGGTGAATTTTTTAAAACGTTGTTATGTTTTCCTAAACTACTCTTGATAATACATCATTATGCCAAATTTCGTATCTCTGGCTCAAGCAGTTGGAAAATGGATTTATGACGCCCGCCATTTTGGATCCAAGATGGCGTCTTTAGAGATATTTTGTAATATTTTCATAATCTGCTAATAATGTTGTACTGTCAAACTAAATTTCATTATTCTAGCGGCAGCCGTTTAGGCTGTGTATTCTTTAAAGTTTTAGGGTTGGCGGCCATTTTGAATCCAAAATGGCGACTTTTTCAAATTTTTAAAAAGTTTTCTTAATTTGCTATCAATGATGTAGTTTCATACCAAATTTCACTGTTATATCTTTAATCGTTTAGGCTGTGTATTCTTTGAAATTTTAGGTTTGGCAGCCATTTTGAATCCAAGATGGCGACCTTTTCAAAATGTCGGAATTTTTCCTTTATCTACTTATCATCCTCTACCTTCATACCAAATTTCATGTTTCTAGCTTACTCCAAACACCCTAAACAATATGATGAGTGAGTCAGTCAGTCAGTCAGTCAGTCAGTCAGTGAGTGAGTGAGTGAATGAGTGAGTCAGTTAGCCTAAAATGTGCAATTTCACGGGTCCACAACTAGAACATAGTTTGAGATACGAATATGAAATTTTGTACATCTGCACATATTTACCATATCTCCTTAACGGCAAAAGCTCATATTCCTATCTTTAACATCTTTGTTTTTACGGGGCCCCCAAATCGTCGATTTTGCCATAAACTCTTGTTCCTGTATAACATGCTTCTGGCAGTGCTGACGTTTTCTGACGCGAAGAACTTGGCTCATGCACTGCCGTGCATGTTGATATGAGTCAAATTTTCTGTTCTAACTCAGTTTTTTACGCTTTATATCGCTGTGTGGTCCGTTTTTTTTAAATTTGTCTTATTTCTTGCAAAAAAAAAACGTAAATATTATTTCCAGTATTTTCTATTATATGCAGAGTACGGTATACTATTATGTGAATAGCTCAGGAATTAAGACTTAAATTAAAAAAAACGGGCCACACAGCGATATCAAGCGTAAAAAACAGAGCTTGGTTCATATTGGTTTAGACTGGAAGTGGACAATCGAGTTTAAATATTTGCTCTGGCGTCTATCTTTCAACACTAAGTAATCACTCCAGTATCGCTACGTAGAGCTCGATGGTACGAGGTAAAAGAGCTCTTCCAAGGTACTTACAATTCTTCTTCTTCTTCTTCGAAACAAGGATGTTCTAATAGAGGATTTGCTTTTAGCTATTTCATGCGCAGAGAATGAAGCCAAAAAACAATTGAGCATCGACCAAGGCGACGAATCTGATTGGTTAGCGAACAACTAGAGAGCTTGTTGCCATCTTTGTTAGCCGATAATAATGTTTTTTTTATTATTGGAGTAAGTGGGCTAACTTGTCGGAATTATGCTGTGGCTTCATGTTCTTAGTGTCAAAATCGCATATCCTCTATTAGAACATTCTTGGTTAGAAACTGAAGGCATCAACTCTGGCCACAACTGCCGCTATTATCGAGGTATATGTGAGAATTTCTAGCAATCACTTATTATTATTTTCTTTGCTAGAGGTGCTTCACCACTACCCAGATGCATGACATGTGCAGAATAGAATCAAGTATTTATTGGTGTTCTTATAACTTACAAAAAGTGCCCAATTCAGAATTTATTTTATTCATAAATTAATGATGATTCTTTCGTTACTACCTTGTTAGTTAGTTAACTATTAAAATGAAATATAGTTTGAAAAATATTTGCCTATAAGAAACGTATTATCAGAAATATATCTCCCAGGTAAGTTCACATACTTAGCTTGTTAAGGAGAATCAGTGCATGAATAGTTATACGAATGTATAGCCATAAATTGTTAGTTATAGCTGCAGGCCCTTTAATATGCTATTTATTCATTCAGTGGTCGCTTCTTGGAACTAAAGCAGTATAATTATATCATAATTACTCTTGAATTAATACAGATCGTATTTATATATTAAAAAAAGAATTCTTCCAGATATAAGTAGGTATTTATGTTAATTTCTAGCTATTAAAATAGTAAATCAACCGTATCGAATAAGCCTTATAAATTTCATGTTAATTTAAGTTTACTGTAGTGATACCAGATGCTTGCAAAGAAAAGATCTTATTAAATTCCAATATATTCTTCTGCTTGATAATATTTTGTAAGCGAAGAGAACATGTCTGTTTTTTCTTCACTACTTTTTGTAATGTATTAACTTGCGTTGCACTGATAAAAAAAAATGCATTGTAATTTGCGTTAATGCGTTGCATGTTAGTAATATTGTTTTTCTTTTATCTTAAAACTTAATGTCAGATGCAATTTAAGGGTACCTTTTCATACACACGCGAGACGTTTGCGATTTTTGTCTATTAGCAAATAGAGAAATGGCTAATAGACTGTTGGCTAATAGACGAAATCGAAATCGCAAGTAAGGCACACGGCTAGGACCTTCATCGAAGGCCGCTCTAATATCTTTTAAATAAACCACCAACTTTCGTTCCATTTATAATGTATGAAATAGCGTGTTTGATCTGTTAAAAATAAGTTTTTAATATTATATGCATGTTGTGAATAGAAAATACTTAAGCTTTATTATAGGCTCGATTGCAGTTTTGCGCCTACACGCTGAAAGTTGAATTTCGATACTATTTCTTCCACTGTTCATTGTTTATTGATGTTCCTTAGGTGTTTTCTTCAAACCTAGTTTGCGAATTTTACATCCAAAAACAACAAAACGATTCCTTCCTTGCATTCCTACCGAAAAAAAAAAAAACTTAAGGTTTCCGATTTAACATTGATTGTGGCCGAGATATAATCGCGCTGACTACACTTCACCTCAACTAAGATTATCCACGCTCTACTCTTAGCTATACAGTATGATCATAACAAAAATGAACTAAAACTCATAAGTTATTGGACAAAATCATGGGAAGAATGCAGCTTGCGGAATAGACCGAGACAAGTCCTGAATGGTGGTGAGTGGAATTTGAAGCCATTCTTCATGCAGCACAGCCTCTAGCTCAAGGAGGCCAAAGGTGGAAATCGACGCCGAACACTGGTTTACAAAACAACCCACAGACTCGATGCTATTCATGTCTGGGAAGTGCGCGGGTCAGGAAAGATGTTGAACCTCATCAGCATGCTCGTTAAACCATTCTTGAACGTGGCCAGCGCGGCGGTGTGAATGGGAGCATTATCATCCTGGAATATGGCATTTCCGCCTGGAAATAAAGTTTACACCATTGGGTGGACCTAGTTATCCAAGATTTCTATTATACACTGCTGCTGTGACTGAATCATGTAATGTGACAAGAGGTCTGACGAATACCATGATATAGTGCCCCAGACCATAATGAAGCCACCACCATGTTTGACAATCGGGCGGAGACAGTCCGCACCGTATGCTTGAGAGGGTGTTCGCCAGATAAACACGCGTCCAGTGGTGGAGAAGAGGGTAAAGGGTGACTCGTCCTACCACACGACATGGTGGCAGTCCTCTAACGTCCAGTTTTTCTAGTCACCTTTGAGCATCCTTGTCTGTTATTAGGGACTTGATAATAGCAACACGCCCATGGATACCCATTTTATGCAGTTCCCGCCTCACTGTTTTGGATAACACTGGGGTGTTTAGGTACAGATTAAGTTCCTGTTTTATTCTGCGACGTCACAATCCGCTTCAAGACCCGGCGGTCACTATCATGCAGCTTCGTCTTTCGACTACTATTATGCTTCGCCGACCCTGTTTTACTGTATATGCGGTCATAACTTTCGAGACCGTGTCTTGTGTTAGACCGCATAACGTCGCTGTTTTGCTCACAGATGCTCCAGCTACCTCTTTTAAAACTCCGTCAAGTCGTACATACTGGTCACGCACCACATCTGCACAACGTCCACAACCACACTGCCACACTGCCCATCCGACCTGGAACAAACAAGAGACGGTTCATTTACGCAGTGCTCAGTGTTACCAAGTACAGTTACAATATGTCCCACTTTTGACAAGTGTTTCCATTATTTTGTCCATTACCTGTATATAATACACATTACCGTGTGTCAAGCACCGCATTCGCATTAAAATAAAATAGATCGGGGATTCTACAGTACAATTGAAATCAAATTCAATCGACGGTGAATAGAACAAAAAGAATAATATTTTAATAATAACATTTATTTAATAGTTCACTACAAACTTCAGAATGATATAAATACTTCAATCATTTTCTTGTTGTTACAACTCAAGTGAGCATTCAGATTTGTGTAAAATTTAAAATAGATTTTAATATGTAAATTCAGTAAGTAACTTTTTGTTATTTTCTGCCTTAAATATGCAGTAAATTTAAAATATATTACATTTTCTTAAATCTAGGTACCTGAAAATTGGTATGTATTTTATGTTCGTTCCTTGATAAGAGATTAAATACTGAATGTACAGCGTCATTTGCATCAATTAATTTTCATCTAGCCATGAATTTTCAATAAATAATCTTTATACGGTAAGCAATCTAATAATACTTATAAAAAGTTTCAAAAGAGAAACAATAAAATCATATTTATTGAAATGCTGTGAAAGATTTTAAAATATAGCTTAATAATTTATTATTATTATTGATTTCTTGTAAGTTGCATTCTCGTTCCAGAAATGAGCGTTGCTTTCTTTCATGGTAATTTTAAAAAATCCTTAACATTTGGATACGTACGAATTCTTATTTTGATTTCTTGACTTA
The DNA here is from genome assembly GCA_022664845.1 of Lepisma saccharinum. NCBI lineage: Eukaryota > Metazoa > Arthropoda > Insecta > Zygentoma > Lepismatidae > Lepisma > Lepisma saccharinum. The sequence continues at coordinate 4,964 of JAGDQP010005631.1, forward strand.
ACCTTGTCACTTACAACCTATATGAATATTTACGACTCACAAATATGTATTTTCTTTTCTTGGCTGTGTTATTATAATCTTACATACAGGGTGTTTAAAAAATTGTGGTCACAAATTAACGGGTGAATGCCTTGGACCGAAACAATTCCTTTGAAGAAACTTCGAAAAATGCTTTATAGTTTTTGGAGCAAGAAGCAGCCAAATATTATACTGCAGCGTTACAAATAACGTAATATCTTGACAGATAATGACGTAAGACATGCTGCTTAGGAAATTATAATCGAAGTAGTCTCCCCAGGATTTATTTCATTGAAATTTATGATTGAAGAATACAGGAGGTGATTTCTGTGTTGATCTATTACGGTACGCAATGTTAATCCTTGAAGACTGAAATTTTTACACTGGAAAATTCCCTCTATGAAGTCCCCCTTCCCCACTCTGAATCATAAACTTAGCTTAAATCAATGTACTGTTTGTTTTGAGAACTACTTCGAAAATAACATAATTAAAAAAGAACCTTATAACTAAAACGTTACCAGTTTCGTTAGATAAGGGTTCACTATAACTTTTATTGACCTTAAGTTCAGTCATCATAAATGCGGCAGTCCATCTAAGATCGTCCGACGTGGTTGCTCGACCCGTTTCCATTTACGAAGACCATTTTATCCAGTGTATACCTGGACGTCAAGGGGGGCTATAGCCCCTATACGTTTTGTACGTCTATATTGTACTTTTATCCCTACCAATTAATTATTGGTAACCATTTTTGTATTGCGGCGCATGCCAAAATTTGTGTTTGCTGACGTTTACGGAAAATATATTATCTTCGGGCTTATCATAGTACATTCAAAGAAAAACCATTTCTTTCCTTTAAAGTTTGCTAGATAAGTTTAGGACTCTGCATGAAACGCCTAAAACGTAATCGAATTGGTCAAAATGGTATCCAAATATGACTGTCGAAATATAAACATTCCCGGTTTCCATAGTGCTTTAGAAGGGATTGCATGTCAGAATTAATGTTTTGTGTACTGTTTCATATCAAAGCATATTGAACGTATACAGGATATGAAGGTTTATATGCTTCCTTAATTTAAAGTAAAAATTAAAAAAGAAATGTATTTTATGCAATATCTCTGGTGGGACAAAATATAGATATTAAAAAAAAAACTATTTTTTTACACGTTATACATTTATATCAGGAGAAACTACCAACATAGCAAAAGAAAATTTGAATCAACCTTACTATATTAAAGATCATAGATTGATTCAAGCATACGAGTTTACACTATGTAAGGTTGATGTAAGCTTGAAAGAGCGAGTGAAATGCAATGAAAATTCAATAACTTATGGAGGATGAGCTTGATTATGTAAAATTGTATCAAACTTATATATGAAACTTGGATTTTTGTAAGCTGAAATTAACCCATTATTCATAAGCTGGACTGGACAAGACACTTGTTTAAGCAAGACAAAATCAAGCTTAATTGGGGCTGCTAAATCAATACTATTTCAGCTAGCTAAAATCAAGCACAAGTTACTGTCAACCTTGATTCAAGCAAAATGTTATTAGGGTACGGTAGAAATTTGAATTTTGATATTTGGGTTTGAAGGGAGTTACAAATTTGCAAACTGGGGTTGAATAATGCTCGTGCGAGCTTTAGTATGAACATTGGAGACCCTTCAATCATAAGCAGAGGAATTGTATTTAAAAATATACATAACTGTATGTTTAATGAAATTTGTAGGTCAATTCAGTAACTCAAATATTAAAATATCTAATTTATATTATACAAATATTCTACTAGGTACGAGTCAAAACATAGGCCTAAAAGTGAAAAGTAGCTTCATGGAAAATTTCAATTGTTCAACTGCCTATAACTTATTTATGAAATAGTTTGAATTGAAAATAATTGAAAAGGTAAAAACAAAGTATTTGAAGCTAATTCAGTTCAAAAATAATAGCTAATGTAAGTGCACCTTATAAATTTATATCCTATGTAAATAATTTGAATGTAACTAATAGTACCAATAAAGTTTGTACTAAATGTGGATATTTAAAAGGGCTCCTCGCTCCAGTGCCCGCATTTTTAACATTTTTTAACATGGACAGCGACCTCGAAATCTTGTCAATTGATGAGTGCTCAGACTTCAATTAAATAATGACGTCATAATCTTTGAAAACGTATCACTCGTCAATGGACACGATCTCGAGATCTCTGTCCATTGCATTCCATAGTAATTCGTAAGTTCTAGTGCGCTATGAATTTACATTTTTGATATAGTTTTTGAAATATTTTGAAAAATGTTAAAAATGGGAGGGTTGGAGCGAGGAACCCTACAGAATATGAAACAGAAAAACCTGAAACTTCTACACCGCTTAGCTTCTTTGTCAGATCAAAGGTTTACTGGCATGTGCACAACTGCACATGTTTTGTTTTTCATCTTATTAGACAGCCTGCTAATCCCCTAACGAATCATCGCGAACCACGGGGGCCGCGGACCTCACATTGAGGAACTCTGCCCTGTGGTGTTCGTAGCCTGTTTAAACACTACTTCTTAAACAAATGAATGTAAGTGTTCAAAACATAATGAAAGAGAAAAGCAATTTGGGGGTAGATGGGTTATAAACTCTATTTAATCCCACCTTTGTATTTTGGACCGGGATTGAGAGCCTCTGTCCCTTTAAACGGGTTACAATTTATGAATCATGATTCTCAGTAAAGAATAAAGAATGGTTAAATCCACCCAATCTAAACAAAGGGACATAACAATCAAGACGTTGTTTAATACATAGGCCTATCAATTGATGGGAAACTTCATTGCCCTATATTTAAATAATGGCGTTTATTTACTGCGAGAGGCAGGTAGAAAAAGCTACTCTCCAACACTGACAGAGAGATAGTTTAGGCTTTTTTAACAAATTAGTGGCGATAAAAAATAGTATATAATAAGTAGGCCAGAGGGATAAGGTGAAAAAGATTCTTAAAACAGGCAAAAGAAACGTGTTAAAAATGCAATTAAGAAACCATTTGAAACCAAAAAGTGATATAACTACCTGTTGTAAGCTACGAAATACAAGACAGGATCTCAAAAGTTAACTATAGTTAACTAAAGGAGTAAGAAGCTACAGCGAGCACATTAAAATTAACTTCATGCGGCGGCAGCTTACCTACCAACCATATAAAGACACCGCGGCTTCAGTATTATCAAGCAAGGAATTCATTTCACGATGGATGGAGATGTTTTTGTTAAAACGGGCCACTGTTCGGCTTGGAGTCTTTATAATTCCAGACTAATTTGTCTTCTCTTGTTCATCAAAATGTGTGGAGTCAGCTCCAATCATTCAAGCGCAAGCAGCAAATAATATGGTAGTGAAAATAAGATTCCCCTGCTCCCTTTTTTTCTTCTTTGTTTTCTTCATCCACAGATTAAAAACTGCGACAAAAGCACTAGCGCCAACTATATACACGCTCCATGCCATAATATCCTGAAAATCAAAGTTCATAAGCCTATCGCTATAACTTTTCTTCTTACTAAAAAAGAAGAAAAAAAGGAAACAAGACTATAAGCCGTTAGTTTTTGTTTTATCGTTGTTGTTTTTTCTGTGGAATACACAGATTAATCCTTGTAACACAGGCTATACAATAATATATCCTTCTTCTTCTGGTTTCTTTTCTGTAGTCATTATTTTTTAAATAATGGTTGGGATATCAGGTGAAAGTGGCGATTCAAATCTTTTCGAAAATAACTAAATGAGCAACCAACTTTAGTTTATTTGAAGAAAAAACTGTTCACAACAAATTGTTCATTTTTAATTTGCTCAAAGAACTCAAAGAAATTTGCTTCTCATATTTTCGCTTTGTCCGTCTATAACCTTAATCAGTGGCACCTCAAGGGCCATTTTCCCTAATAGAAAGCTTCTATTTGTTTGGTTTTAATAACAAATTGATTATTTTTTTCGTGAGAATGATGTTGGATGTTTTATATTGCATTATAAAACTTAGCAATATGAGGGGAAATATGATGAATTAATACTTACAAAATGCATTTACCGGGAAAATATAGAAAATGTTCCTCCTGGTCTATTCTCAGATCAGTGTATGCCCCTTCACGAAAACCCGGCCCCCACATCAACCAAAGGGGCTTCAAAGCACTGACATCAGAATTTAGTTCACAGACCTTGGGTTTCAACCAACATTCGAATCGTTATTTAATGCATTTCAAAGGTCTTAACGATTCATCAGTTCTTAACGAAGATCGATGTAACTCACCCCTTAATTTGATTAGGTAGATGTTTCTAATCTGGTAAAGCTAAATCCGTCCATTATAGGTAGACTAGCCATATTTTGATTTACTTAAACCATTATATTATTAATATATATCCCATAATATTGACTTCGATTTTCCCAAACCGGGACTGTAAATGCGTTTTTTATTCTATTTTCCATTCGTCACGCTAGTGAAAATGAAAAGTTTTAATAATAATAATAATATGATGATGAAACATGTGGCCGAATTATATATTAAATTAAATCTAGGGACGTGACCTACAGTTTTAACTCTGAGCCACTTGTCCAACCACCGGATATCAAACTCGGAGCCCTTTGAAAACAAGGCAAAGTGCGTTACCACTTATCCACTGTATCCTTACGAAACTTACTTTTAATAATCATACAAGTTACTCGAGAAGACTTCACACACGTTAATGAAGAGATCAATAGATTAACTCACATCCTTAAATCGATAAGGCAGAGTTGTGAAGACTTGTCGAGATCAAAGAAAACTGGCTACACAACACACAAGCAAAGCACTACATAATTATAATAACAGTCAAAAAAGAAGTTTTATTTTTTTTTAAAGTATTCAGTAATAAGCACACGTTATCGCTTTCAGCCTTTGCAAGGAAAGAAGGATCGTGTATGCATGTGAACGAAACACAAGTAATCATTAAGAAACGAGTACTTTTTAGCGATCAGGTATCCTGATTTAGTACAGGGCTGGAAGCGCTGCCATTTTTAAGCCGAAGTGCTGCAACCAATATTTACTTTTTTCACCTAATCGAACCTTATCGAAAAGTCCAACCAATAATCTCTCAGAACATGTTTATTACATAAACTCCTAGACTCTTGTTAATTAGGCAAATTTATGGTTAATTTAAGTTGGCCTGTAATCTGTTTTCTTTTTTTCTTTTTTCAGTTGATCAGATAAAAACAATCTCTGATCAGAAGGGCAAGAAAACTGGTACTGTATTAAGGGACAAAGGAAAAAAAAGTTGTATATTCAGATAAAAATATGATGATCTCTTCTTTAGCACAGCACAAAAATCCGACAGAGGGCGTTATCTAACGCCAAGCTTTCTTGTTCCTTTTCTTGTTAGAGGATGTCATTTTATAATTCTTACACCAGAATAAATCATAAACAATCCAAAATGTCACGCCTCTTTTATTTTTATGTGCACCTTTTCCTCCAATCACGCTCTTTTTGCAACAGCAAATAGCTATATAGTTGGCAAAGGTATGTTGTTGTTTTTTATATAAGCACGTGCAATTTAGAAGTTTCCGTTGTTTTAAATTAGAACGTTTCTGCTATACTTTCTAAATATTTTTTGTTCCGTTCACTTTAAGTTACGGCTACTCCAAAACTAAGTGACATGATCGCTTACAGTTCGTCCATTAAAGGAATAAATATATTATAACTTGTAATTTCTTAAAATAAAACATGCTGTTATGAATGTGACAAGTTAGTTATTTCTACTTTGTCGATTTTCTACAAGGGAAACAAAAAAGTTATTGTCGTTTCTGATAGAAAGAGAAAGGTATACAGAAAATATCACTTTCCGTTAGTTCTCAAAGTAATCCCCATCGGCATCCAGCACCTTTAGCCAACATTGCTGCCCTGGAGGTTAAATTGTGTGTGTTTTGGTGTGTGTGGAGGATCCTGGACGCAAAGAAGGTCGTGACTGCCTGCCGGAAATCTTCCTTATTGGCGAAGGATTTCCCACCAAGGTGGTTGCTCAGGGAATGGAAAAGGTGATGATCTGTTGGCGCAAGGTCCTGGGAGTACAGTGAATGGTACAGTGTCTCCCAGCCAAGTCGGTGTACAGTATCTCTGTCCACCTGCGCCACATGCGGCCTTGTTGATAAGAAACAGCACACACTTGCGATTCACCAATGTTGATTCCTTCTGTTGGAGTGCCTGTTGCATACGCTCCAACTGCTGTCAATAGCAGGTCCGCAGTGATGGTTTGGTCCAGTGCTAGCAGCTCGTAATCCGCCAGATAGACCTTGTGCGGATAAAGAGGTGGTCTCGTGTTATGAGGCATAGGGTCCCGCGGTGACAACCAATGTCTGGCACGCTTGGGAGTCTCATACAGGACCCACGTTTCGACATTGGTGAGCATTCGATCGAATGTGGGTGCGTTGCGGTGCCGAGAAATCAACGACAAACAGACTGTCACTCGTTGGTCCTTGTTTCCTTCTGGCAGTGTATGGGGTACCCACTTCCTCAAGTTGTAGAGTAATGTTGGGTAAGAGTACGCATCGTATAAGAGTACGCATTGGCGATTTCTCAGAAACTGAAGAAGATCTGGCAACCTTGTTGCTATGACGTGTGAGACAAATATGGTCGAAGTTAGTGTACAGATCGTCGTTACGGTCGGGCGAATCTTCTTGGAATAGAGCGCATTAGAAGTTTTGAGGTAATTGCAATGTTATTTTGTTGTAACGTTAACTTAAGAATATTTGTATACGAAACGCAGCTGAAATCAAAAGTTAATGGTACAAGAATGCAGAGTGAAATATTAGTTAACATGTGGATATTGTCAGTCATTGAGTTAGTTAGCAGGTTCTAGCTGGTGCTGCCATCTGTATCCGGATGTATGTTCGTCTAAGAGTTCGCAAAAATTGTCGTCTAAGAGTTCGCGTGCGTACTCTTAAACAACATTTTGTTTGTTAACTGTTGTACTATGTCAATTACCTGTTGCACGTTTCCTGTTCAATACATGCGCCCATTTTGCTTCATCAGTTTAAAGACGCATACATACGCAGCACTACTTACGAATTTAAATTCTTATACAATCTTCAAATTATTTTCTCTAGTTGGGTCCATTTATCTGGCTCGTATTTTGCTTCTTTTTTAATTTTTTTAATTTCTATTTTTATTTTTTATTATTATTATTATTATTATTATTATTATTATTATTATTATTATTATTATTATTATTATTTAATTTATGGAGATATTTGTCTGCAGTTTGTGGTGCAAAATGAGGAGAGAGGGAACGATATTTTCTCTTTCGGGATACCAAAGACAACTGGTGCTTAGTGGAACATATCAGCTGAACGTGGCCAACATGTTACAGTGGTATGTTTCATAAGCGCTTCCGGCAGATATGTTCCACCTGCATTCATATTTCCCCAAACCGAACCAAACCGGAAATTATTGATGGCACACCTCCTGGATCTTTACTTCAAATATCTGCTTCTGGGTATACAAATTCTGCATTATTTCTCGAATGGCTGTCGCATTTCCAGGAACATGAGAATCCAACTCCTGACAATCCAGTTCTACTCTATTGGATAATCACTCTGCGCATATTTCACTTGATGTGACCACATTCTGTGACCGAGAATGGAATGCATCTTTTAAACTTACCTCCAGACAGCAGTCACAAAGTTCAACCTCTTGATGTTGGCTTCTTTGGACCTCTTAAACAGGCTTACGCTGTTGAGTGTGACAGGTGGCTTCTTCAGAACCTAGGTCGTCCTATTAAGCAATTTCAAGTCGGGAAAATTTTTGGGACTGCTTATGTTAAAACAGCGTCCATACAAAAATGACAGGCGGCTTTCCAGAAGTGTGGTATCTGGACATATTTGATAATTCCTTCCTTCCTTCCTTCTTCAGTCACCGAACAACCATGTTATGATCAGGTTTCTACATCTAATATACAAATCGTACGTTCTCAACATGTAGGTCTAGATCTCCCTCTCTCCCAAGATACGCATGAGTTAAGCGATGAGGAAACTCTGTCGAATGTTCTCACGAATCCATGTCAAAATCCCGATTCTGCTTCTACAAGTAAAGAGATAGACCTCTCCAATCAAGTTGTTGAATCGCTCTCAGAATGCAGCACGTCTAATTCTCGCCTCGTTACTCCATCAGATATCCGTCCTTACCCTAAACGCAAGAATACACAACCTATGTACACAAGAGCTAGAAAATGTAAACAATCTCCAATTTTAACCTCTTCTTCATACAAACGTCAACTTGAAACTCAACAGCAAAAGGTAGGTGCTCAAACGACGCGCGCGTCTCTCCAGACTGTAAGCTCTTCCACAGAACTTCCAACAGAAGGAAAGATGAATACAGTAAGGAAGTCAAGCACTAATGAACGAATTGCGTCTGCCCAGTTTGCAGCGAACAGTACGAAGACCCACCCATTGAAGACTGGATACAATGTTCTATTTGCAAACGGTGGTGGCATGAGTTGTGTTCAGCTTATGAAGGCGGAATATTTGTGTGTGATCTTTGTTAAAAGTGTAAGTATTTGCGCAAATTGGACAATTGTATCTAGCCTATTAGTCTACACAGGGTCTATTTAATTAAAAACAGGTTATTCCTTATAATGTAATTGATAGTGTTCATTTCTTGTAGGGGTCTAAGTAAAATAGACCCTATAGTCGATAGTGTGCACTTCCATGCTTCAGGTTTCTATATAATTTTGTATGGTGATTTGCATAGGTCTGCGTGTTAGTTTTTCCTTACTTTGGTTTTCTTTGCAGATGACATTAAGTTTTCATTTGTAGTCTACTTGTCGTTTCGCATTCAACATGAACATTGTAAGTACAAACAGTTTGTCCTTTATAAATTCGTTAGAGCAACGATATTTCACTGTATTTTTAATATCAAAAAATTCTATTGTTGTTGCTATGTACGAAATCAGTAATCATTAACCAATATTAGCAGTTTTCACATCGCAACTATAACCAATGAATACTTAAAATATATATTTTAAGTATTCATTGCTATAACATTTAATAACTTTAATCTTAGATCTAAACGTGATCCTCTTTGTCCTTCAGGAAAGCGTTTTGAAACTTACGTTACACTGTATATTCAAGGTCAGAAACTTCTGTTATTGTTCGTATTTACCAAGTGAGTAATTGGTACTAGAAGCTTTTGTTATTGTATATTTGTAAACCTATTTAGTAAGGTATGTTACTCGTTTCGTACTCTTTGACGTCATGGTGCGTCCTCTTATACGACCGTGCGTGTAAGAGTTCGCGTGTTGTAACGTTTCCTTTAAACACGCGTGTACTTGAGGTGGAAAATATTTTTGAATTTTGCATAGCTGCTGTAGATAAAGGACATATCAAATATTCTGTGGTGTGAATTTTACTTATTTCCTCCCCATATTAACTGCCCTACGATGAAAAGTCTACAGAAGTGCGTACTCTTACACAACATTACTCTATGCTTTCCCTATGCGGTGCAGGTGAAATCTGACATCTTTCATCAGAAACATGGAAGCGTTCGGCAAACTCTCCACACATTTGTTGCTGTCCTATTTTGTGGCTGCCTTCAGAGATTCGTCTTCCAGGGCCTATAGACACCCACTACGGAGTTCATCACTAAGGAACTAATCTCCCGACCTGAATTTGTGAGTCCAATGTCTGGCGATGCGTTTATTCACGGCATTATCTCAAAAGATTTGACGTATTCGTCGGCTTGATTCGGCTGCTGACAAGCCCACTTAAAGTCATAAAGCATACAACCCCGAACAAGCTGCTTCGACACCTCTATTTGTCTTCGCCACTACTCGAGCTATGACTTCCACTCCCACCCCGATCACTTTTCCAGGATGTGAGGTACTTATTTCCATCTTCCCATTCGACGTCAAAAACAGCAAGGACTTTTTTTATTACTTTGTATGTACAAACCTGTACTGCAAGAAGTCAGGATAAATATAAGTAATCATCAAATATATCTGCGTCCGCGTTGGTGTTCTGCTAACGTGACTGTCAATCCGCAGACCAAGGCTCAAATTCCGGTACGGAATACTCTTTGTCGAGCGGCCGCAGCTTAGTTGCTAAAACGTTACTTCGCATTTGAAAGGTTGTAGATTGGCTTCTAGCGACTGCCCATCCTCATTGAGGCTTTCCATGGTTTCCCTCGGTGGTACCAGGTAAATATGGGGATGGTACTCTGAAAAAGGCCAGGGCTGATTGCTTCCAGAATCATTCTCTTTGCTGCTGTTGTGTTCCCACTACTGTAAAATGGTCTCTGAGCTGTATTTGGGGTTCTTTAAACATGCGTATGCGCGAACAAACGTCTAAGTGACATTTTCAAATAAAAAAGTAACGAGTACATTTTTATACATAACAGGAAAAATATTAAGCATAAAATATTCAGACTTTTCACAAAAGTGGACTTTAGTCTAACATGTCTTCTTGCAAAGTATGAATATTTTATGCCTCATAATTTTTCTGTAATATATAAAAATGTACTCGTGATTTTTTTTATTTGAAAATGTCACTTAGACGTTTGTTCGCGCATAACCTTCAAGTATAGAAACAGGGTGGTTTCAGTTTGCCGAGTAAGTAGACCAACTTTCAGTCTTGGACGTTCCAACTGGGTGAATCCAAGAAGAGCATTATTCCTTTCTTTTGACCCTCAGACAATTTGGTGACACAAGTGCTGAATTTTGAGGGGGGAAAAACGCTTTTCTTAGAAGCCCCATTCATAATATCATAATGGCTTATATGATATTCTGTCACCGCAACAGGAAAGTATCGGTATCCCTACTCATTTCAACAATTCTCTCTGAATTGTAATTCACAGTATGGAGAATCATTCTTCTGTCTGCCTCTTCATGTCTCCCTTCAAGGTTCTGTACATTGATATCATTGTTTTTCATTCCCAAAACATCCAGAAACAGCAACATGGAGTTCTGAAGGAGAAGATTTCTGTAATCTGTGGGATAGAAACAGTGCTAGATTTGCTTTGTTTTCTGGAAAGTTTGTGAAGTTTTCAATTTTGAGGATCTGGTTTGACAGATGGATTTATTCACTTTTATGTGTTTAGTTATGTGACTCATACAAAGAAATTAAGGTAGGTGCTGTGTTTTTTTAATTAATTACTTCATGATAACTGGCAGAAGAGTTCCCAGTATCGTAAAAAAAAACCTAACCTTTCTCACAAGAAGATTTCCACTTGCTCATGTCCTTTTAGAAAGAAGCATTTAGGAGGGATGTTTGAACTAGTTCAGATGCAAGGTCTCTGGTGATAGAATTCTACAGGACTGAGCTTAAGGCAGGTGTTAAAACTTTGAACGACTGAAAAAAACATTTACAAGCAAGTCCTCACCTTGGCGACGGCTTACTGTTTCACATATGGGTGAGCATTGTGATGGACCACACAATTCAAAAGCTTTCTGCATTATATCTTACATACCGCAGAATGATATAACCCATCGATTCACTGTTAGTGATCCCAACGATTCTTTCTGAGTTCTTACAACTTCTTATGCGCGGTCTGCATCTAGCTGTTTGAACTTCTGGTCAGTTATCTTTACTCCAAAGTCTCCATCCTCAACAAGGATGTACACTTCTTCTGGTATCAAATTTGTTTGTGGTCAACGAATTAAAATATCTGGTATGGTCGTATCGAGCAATTAGTGGTGAAATTCTTCAGGGGCACTGCAGATACAGAGAGCCTAGTTTCCTGAGACGATTAATCGTTTACCGGTATACATCAAAAGAGCAGAGAACATGTCATGACCAAACGTTAAAATTTCTTTCGTTTTCGTGATTTTATAAATCCTTAACAACTTTACGTCATAGACCTGGCTTTGGCAAAATAGAAGTCATCATGGCTATATTTATAAAGTAAAGGATTGTAACAATGCCCTTATTTCTCACTTAGGCCGAGTCCGTACGTTTTGCGACCGTGCAATTTGCTACAATACAGAATATCGTGCGATTTGTGACCCATCTACTTGGTTTAGAGTCGGTGACGTTTTGAGCAGTTGTATTCAGCAACATCGCTCGGTCCCTTGGAAGTCCCTAAGGTTCTATTCCGAGAACCAGTTTTCCAAAAATTCGCTGGAAGGAAGCAATTGTATCTCGAATTTCCAAATCCAGTACACACATGTAGAATGAGCAACAAATGCAGAAAACACTAAAGAAGAAGGCAAAATCACAGACGGAATGTAAAACGGAAGAATCTAACCTGGCTAATTAAACCACTTTCTTTCGCTACCGCTCGCTCGGCATTAATTTGTGCCTGTGAGTAAGATTCGCGTGGTTCTATATTACATTCTGAACGAAGTTTGTTTACCACATCAATGTGTATATGAAATTAAAAAATGTTTCTCAAAATGAACTGGGAGTCACCGTGGCTCAGGCGGTAGCGCGTCTAACTGCGTATCGGGCTCAAATCCCGGCCAGAACCCTGGACACTTTTCGCGCAGTTATCCCATGCCTGGCGATCGGAGATGTACTCAGCCTCCTTTTACCAAATTGATTACCAGAGTGTCCTTGGTATTCCTGGGCACCTTGGGAGATAAAGACGGTCGGCCGTGGAACTGATCACTTACCTCACTTCGTACCATGTGTCGAGAATATGTCACTACCTCCACATCCCGCATGCGCCGTTCACGACGCGTAGACAATCGCACAAAATATACCTTTATGCAAAACTAATTTCCTTATCTTTCAAATTGTAATAGCTTGCTCGCAAAATGAAACTTGTAATCAAATTTAATTTGATCTAACCAGAAATATGCAACAAGCTTCTTACATGTATTAAGAGACAAGAAAGTATCAATCTAGTTACTAGTGCTAACAGGTTTAACATTGGCATTTTACTATGAATCAGTATTCAGGGCCGCAAAACGCACGGTCGCCTGTATTTCGGGCTGTAAAATGTACGGGTCGCAAAACGCACGCCACCCTTAGGCCATTAATAGCAAGAAAATTATGTTGTTAACATAAACATAAACTAAAAAAATATCGTATCACAGGAAACTATCGAAGGTGTGCGAAGTTTTGGAATTTCATTTCATTCAAGAATTAGGTTAGAAATCCGAAGTGTTTTCAATTTTTAATTATGTATTTTCATTCCAGATACAAAAATTAATGTGAATTACGTTTCTGTACCTCGGAGGAACTACAAATCTGCACTACGTCACTTTTCGTTGTTGATTTAAGACCGTTATTTCACAATGTTTGCGAGTGTTGTGATATCATTTGTGAACAGTGTAGATCACCCCCGCCATCTTGGTATGACCTTTCCATTGATTTACATGGGAATCGTTTTACTCGTCTTGTGTCTCTCAGAAGGAGAATATTCAAGTTCCGCTTTCACGAAATTTGCTTTGGCTGTTGTTTTGACTCCTGTCGAGTTTTGATTTGTGAAGTTTTTTCAAATATATTAGTATATTTGTCAATACGTACAATACGTCAGTACAATACGTTAATGGGAAAAATTATACTGTTCGTGTGTCAAATATTGCATTTCTATAAAACAGCATGAGACAAAGAAAACATGACGAGACACTAGGTGAAAACAGAAGTTAAAAATTACGCTCCGGAAAGACATAAGACTAGTAAAACAAATCCCATGTGAACCAATGGAAAGGTCATACCAAGATGGCGGGTATGATCTACATCATTAATTCATCTACAAAACAAACAATAAGCATGCTCAAATATAAAAATTTATATACTGAGGTCAAATTTAGCAAGAAAGTGAAATAGTTTAACGTTTATAAACTCTGGTAAAAATTGCTTTGGATTAAATAAAAAAGTTAAACATAAAGTAATAATCACAAACTGTTCATATTTCTTCTCTAAACCAGAAATTAGTCCAGATACCTATATGTTCACTATTGCATAGACCTACACGATCGTAAAGTGGCATTGTGGAGTCAACAAAATGGACGTAAACTCGTAGTAAATAGCCATGCTAAAGATATATTTTTCGGTAATGAAGTTCTTGACTGATTGGTGCTATTAAAATTCAGGTAGTCTCTTCGCTGTCTGCCTGTGAACTTGCAAAAACCCATTCATCATTGGACGCAGGTAAAGGGGTATTTTAGAATTCAACCACTAACAAACTTAATAGTTAAAGGAGCAAAATGAGGCATGGGAAGGAAAGGAATGGAAAAGTATTTTAGCTAAATAATAATATTTATGAGCAACTTGGATTTTTTTTTTTTATCTTGCTTTAGTCAAAATCTTTCAGCTGCTACACAAAATATTTTACTCTGCAGAAAATTAGGAAGAGGACAGGAAGATTAGCAGGTAACAAATTATGGAGTTAAAAACGCCTTAAGAACTTTGTCACTCTTTTTCTTCTAAGTAGAAAAAAAAACAAAAAACAAGAAGTCTGGAAATGGAAAATTGGTTTCATGTCTCGGAGATAACAGAGAGCTAATAATCACATTGACAACGGATATAAAACAGAACAAGGTATTATGCACAGAATGGAGAATCGCAGGCTATTATGATGTTCTCTCTGTTTCTGTCACTATTCCAAATACGGAACAGGAACTGTTGTCACTTTTTTGTTATTACCGTGCCAGTGAGCTATACGTAACGATACTGGAGTGATCGACTAGTGTCGAGAGATAGACGCCAGAGCAAACATTAAACTTCGATTGGCCACTTCCAGTCTAAACAAATATGGACCAAATTTTCAGTTGTAACGCTTCTTATCGCTGTGTGGGCCATTATTTTTTATTTGTCTTAATTCTTGAGGTATCCACGTATTGGACTGTGGAATGCTGTAAATAATATTTGAGTTTTTCGGAAGAATTAAGATAAAAATAAAAATGAGCAGTACAGAGATAACAAGCGTAAAAACATTTCAAAGATATACTTTTCTTAAACAATTCGTACTAAAAAGTAATAATAATAATTTTGTTTATGCATGACTAAAAATAAATTATTTTATTTTTTACTTACTAGTATTTTACTTGTTTAAGAAAAGTGTATCTTTCAAAAGTGTTTTTTATTATTTTTTTTCTAGTATTTCGATGTTCAGATACTTTTTTCTCAAGTTAATGTTTTGTGATCCAAATTCTAAGGTGTTCTGCAACCAGGTCAAACCCAACGTCGTTGCAGGCTAGTATTTATTTTATGATAAAGAAGTCTATTTTTAAATAAATATTAAAATATGCTTTTAAAATATATAAATATATAGAAATATATGAAAGTAACAATGCAATGTTGTATTGTCACCCGACTTACGTCGCTGTGCAAAATGTAATCATACCATCAGTGTTCGATTTGAAGCGGGAGGTGGTTGGTATTTCCCCCTCTCGCCGAAAATATTCTCTGGCTATGTTTTCTGAAATATACCCCAAGCCTTGGGTATAAACGGATATAAAATACGGTTTTCTACGTTCTGAGAAAAGAAATCCCCTCTCTGGAAATTGTACAAATAGGACACTGCATACCATACATCTAGCCCTACCACTATGTTGATAGGTAACAAGGAACGAGTAAATATATATATCATCAGTTCAACACTTAAACAATTAACTGAATAAACTAAAAAAAGGTATTTTTATTTTTCATTTGTGTTCATCGTTGTACAGCTTGGTAGCTTTTTCAGCTCACTGAAAGGTTGTACACCGGCCGATGGTCATGGATTTAGTTAGATACGGGAGACGGATGGACTGGCCGAATACAATTAAGCTGGGTCAACTTGACGCCGGTTTTCGATTAATCTTGCCAGGTGAATTGGGATTTACTTGCGTGTTATTGATTGGTCTATGCCTGGGTATGTGGAAGCAAAGAATGGACAAAGATCTAACTAAGGAAGAGAGGAGGAAGATTGGACTATTTTAAATAAGGTATTATACGCAACGTGATGTTCAGTTGTTGTTGTTTTTTGTTTTTTTTAATCAATTTCATCTTCCAGGTGATCATGGCTTGTGCTAGCTTCGATTTCGGGTCACTAGAATTGTAAATCCGTCTTCTGTATCTAGATCCATGGCCAATGGTAGGAGCCCGTTTACTGTTTATACCAAATAAGCGCTGCTATCGAATTGCTACCATCAGCTATGTCGCAAATGTCTTGTAAGGCTGCCACTCTAGATTTTCTATTTTACTTCACTTTACAGCGCGAGCTTTAAATGTGGCAGTTTTCCTCAAAATGCGTGAGTTTGCACGTTCTTTGCGTGAGAGCGTGAGTTGATGCTTGTATGCATGTGACTCACGCATTTTGCGTGAGAGTTGACAAGTCTGTTATAATTAGTTTTCACGGGAGTATCACAGAACTAAACAAAAGTCTACAAGACAAGCAGGGTTCAATTATACAATAATCAACATAAATCAAACGATTGTAGCGCAACATTTTGTAGATTAGTTGTGCCATCATGCTTCTATACTATTAAAGTAATACGCACCACTAGGATGCTATATATTTCGATAACGAATGAAATTAACTCACGAAGTGAGGCTTGTTTAACGCCTAATTTGCGTTTAGAGTACTAAGGGCTGATTTTCATGAAGGCTTGCGTTGTTTGCGATTTGGGTGAGTAGCCAATTGAAATACGTGTTACACACAATAGAACACGTGTTTCAATTGGCTACTCACCCAAATCGCAAGCAACGCAAGCTTTCATGAAAATCAGCTCTAACGTTAAAAGATAACTGTCATAAGCTGACGTTGATTAAATTCAAAACTCGCGTTACGGTAACTTGCACTAAAATTACTAAAATGATCCAGGTTAGCGCTAACCGCGGTAATATGTTAGTAATGTAAACAAGACATTAGTAAAGAGAGATGATAAGAGATACTAAAAATAACTATTTTCAATTCAAGTCCTCAAAGGAGTTGGTTGTTACGGAATCAGGAAGAAAAATCACTGTGATAATGTAACATCACTATCACCTGAACCAATGGGACTGAATCGTTCCTCTCAGTTAAGTTATTTGTTTCAGCAATTTCCAATACTATTTTATTTCTTCTTTTTTATTTCTTTTTCGTCTTCTTCTTCCCGAACTGAGACCAATTATTTAAGAAAATCTGTGTGAATCCCGTGGGCTTGTTCGCTGCGTGAGGTCGCCACGCCTGTTCCAATGCCATCCTTCTTTATTGCAGACTTGCTTTTGTTAATCAGTCAAGACGGAGGAACCGTATCCATCCCCTTTCTGACCTACCCTTACCTAACAAATGTAGGGTGGATCCGTTTTAACCGCAGGCAGGACATCAGGCCCTTCCTCTGTTGTCTACCTGCTGTAATATTTCCAATCCAACGAAGGTTTCTGGTTTTCTTCTCTACATATTGTTGTTCACTCACGCTGCTAAACGTAATTTGAAATAACCACGACAATGCATAACATAGAATAGACAGTCTGGTTCACTAAAAATGTAATACATATACCTATGAAAGAATAATCAAACAATAATCGTGTAATCGCAACGTTTTGAAGCGTAATTTTTTTTTCGCAAAGTATCCGATGATAGATCTAACTTTTACAGTGATTTGAAGCAGAAAATAAGATATTTGTTGTTTTCATGTTTGTAGAAGAAATTGTTGGACTTGTTCTACGTCGTTAGATCATACAAGTTTTTTATTTCGTGTGTAACTATTCAAAATACAACATTTGGGTGACGTGCAAAAATATTTAATGACACTGTAAGTCACAATGTATGTAGCTGATACACAAACTTTTAAATGCCATATTTTGTTTTACATCTTACTAATTTGTTGATGTTCTAGTTTCTCAATGTATAATTACATTCATTTTTATAAAAATAGGTTGGCAATGCTGACAACTGTGGTTCTTAGGAACTGAAACACCGATGATAATTTTCTATCGTGCCAAATAATGCTTGTGGGAAGTTTGGTGCTTCTACGTCTATGTAATGAAAGTAATTATAAAAAATGAAATATGTTATAGAACATAGGTTGGCAACACCGACAACTGGGAGATTTGGTGAAGGGAATACCCACAGTGTTAGTGTATTGTCTTGAATAACGTTTACGCCAATTTTTGGTGCAGAAAGGTCTAGCGAAATAGAATCAGTTTGAACAATTGATATTTTTAATGGGTTGGCAACACTGACAATTAAACAAATGAACACTGCTCAGCGACTCTAGACTGCAATTACATTTACTAGTCGAGAAATGTTTATTCAGTCTCCTTACTGAATAATGGTGTTTTACCAAGACTAGAAATAGTACAAATCTTGGGGTATGTTTTTTTTTACCGTAAAGTAATGGGATAGGCAATGAGTAGGTATGCGGGTTCTATTATCCAGTCTTAGATTTTCCATGGTTTCCCTTAGTTTCACCAGGCGAATGCCCGGATGGTATCTTAAGTAAGGTCGTGGCCGATATACCTTCCCCATCCTATAACCCATCAAAGGCCATAAATATAATACAAATTCTAAATTCTAAACCAGTGTTTAATTGTCATATAAATAATATAACATCAGAATCTTTCAAGCCCCTAGGTCCGATTTATAGAACAGGAAGAGACTTCAGAATGGCTAAAGTAGAGAACAGAAGTTACGAACACATTACTCGTTGGTTCGATCGAAACTTGAATATGCATCCATTGTCTGCAAACATACTACGCAATTAACTGTCAAAAAATAGGAAAAATACTATCAATTCCTCAGGCTCCTAACTTACAAAACAACTGGATTTTATCCTGCATTTGAACATTATGTAAACTAAAATGGACGTTTCCGTTTTCACCGTCCTTATATATTTAACAATTTGTTTGTGTATATCAGATTAAAAATATCGGTCTGAGCCAAAGTTGCCTAAAGGTCTTAAAATTAAATTTAAAAATGTACCATGTTTTTTTTTGGCGCTACGGTTTTTCGTTACGTAGAAATATAACATGAAATAGTGATGAATTCCATCATCTGATTGGTTTGACGTAATCAATTCGTAGTAGTTCAGTAGCTACCTGCTTAGCGCTATATTATCTTTCTTACTCGGAAGTTTGAAGGCAAAAAGCAACAAAAAGGAAAGAATATTCACATCATCAACCAAGACACAACACACTTGAACAAGTTTAAACACCAAATGCCTACTTTTAATAACAGAAATGGCTGAAATAAATGACATGCTACTGTTTCAAATTGCAATGCTCTTCTTATCAGTATTTTATGTAGGGTTTGACGTCTTGTCATCGTGGCGTAAGTAGTTAGTACATAGTTTTTTTCAACCTTTTATACTTTCACCGAAGGGTGATCGAATCCCATCGAGAAACATGTTTGTTTCTACTTCTACGAGGCGGAATAGTAACTTCAGTACAATAGTTTTAATTTACATTCATCTTACTTTTTCTTTCGCTATATGCTAAAGCTTTATTCAATATATTCACACCAGCGCCTCGCCGTTCAGATTCCTAGACATATTTCAGCAGATTGCTAATAGAGGGCAGTGTCATGAGACTCACTACCGGAGGAAAAAGAAGACGCGAAGTTTACATGAAATAGTGCTAAATGTATCGCAAACTGGGATAGTGCGTATTTGTCATGTCAGTCCTTTCTAATATTCGTAATTGATTTTGTGTGCTTCAATTTATTGAAACATGTTATGCCACCGTAGGGATACATACTAATAATTTCATGAAGTAATGTGTGTGTATACTTTTTTTTTCTTTCTTTAAAGTACCGAGTAAGATTACCAACCTTGATAGTATAAATTCGGTTCAATACTGTGAAGCAAAGTTTATTGTAGTGGTTCCTACGATTCAAGGGTGATTCGAGATTCAATAGATAGTGAATATGGGCAACGAAAGCTTACACATATCCATTTATATCTCTTCGCATTCCACGGAGGAAAGTCCTTTTTGCTTTTCATTTCTCGGCAAGGTAACATTTTTTTTTAGGAAATCTCATTGAAGTGTTAATGAACATAGAAAATATATATATATAGATATATATATATATATATAGATAAAGAGATATATATATATATATCTCCCAACCCGTCTGGTCAGCGTGGGAGTAGTAGACCAACTCCTCCCTTCGAGGAGAGGCCTCATCCACTAGTGGATTGAATATGGCTGTGATTTATTATATATATATATACCACTTATACAACTTCTTTGCATCTATTTTTACTATTGGTAGCAATACAAACAAACCAAGTAGTAAGAAATCTGTAGTTCAATAACAAGCCATCTGCTGATTGCTTACGTCATAACATGGCGTCGCCCGATTCAGCGCACGATTGGGACTGTTTGGAAACAAGGCTTGATATCGCTTGACAAATAGAACACAGGAAGAAAAGAAAGTGTTTTCTGAAGTTTCTGTGCTGTAATAGAAGTTTTTTTATTGCAATAAAAATTACTACCGGAAATATCCATTCTAGTTACGCTACTGATTGAGGAAATAAGTAGAAGATGAAGAATACAATTCATTGACAGAATTCAGTAAGAATTCTCATATATGGAGACCGAAGCTTCCCAAGTACCACGAGAATAACGGGCTATCGGGCCTATACTGAGCCAATAATGCGAATAGTGATCACAGTTGGCCGGTGTGACTAAGAGGTGTAATACAATAAATACAAAATACAGTGGTACCTCGATATATCGAACCTCAAGGGCAACGAGAAAACTTCGAATTATCGAGTATTTCGATGTACCGAGGTTCGATTTATCAAGGTGATTTCTGACTGACTGCGATATATAGAGGTTCACAACAACAAAAGCTAAGTTTCTCACACGCGCACTTTTCTATCAAACTGGACTCGGACTAACTGGTGACAACTAGTGGGGGGCATGCAATAACAACTGTAAACAATGGTGGGGGGTTACAGATTGCAACATAGACTATTGTCGTTCAAAGAACGAACTAAGTTTCGTCTAAGTACAATACAGTATTATAGATTTTATCAAAATAACTTCGATATATAGAGGTTTTCCAATCAAATCTTCGGTATATAGAGGTTCGGTACCAAGCCAAGCAAGTATGAAAATTCCAAATATCGAGGTCTTCTTTACCAGTCCTTCGATATATAGAGGTAAAAATACACATGGGAGTGATAGCAGGTTCAAGGGGAATGGAAGAACTTCGATTTATCAAGGAATTCGATATATCGAAGTTCTACTGTATAAACAAGATCATATTTTTTTCTGAAACTACTGTAAAAATTAAATGTAAACTCCGTTTATTAGAAGAGTAAATTCCTCCCAGAGATCAAAGTCGTCTCCGATCGCCAAAAGTATTTGCAGTTCGATATTGACCGACAGTGGATAACAACATCGCTGGAAATCGCAATTTGTTCGTTACAGATATCGACAGATACTGATTTGCTCCTGGGGAGGTTAATCTAACTTTAAAAGAACCCGCCGCTAATGATGGTGATGATAATAAGATCTTCCGAATGTCACAAATTCTGTCTTCACACTCCCATGTCCAACCCTCCATTGTTCACGTAACAGCCACAGAGAAAGTCTAGGCGCTCTGCTTCGAAATCAAGGACTCGCCGCGTCTTTAATTATAGCGCACAATCAGGTTTGACGGAGAAGGGGTAATCATAACTACATATAACGATATGAAATCCTAATACATCGTGTTGGCTATCATCAGACAGACAATATGGATTGTGTGGCTCGTTTTTGGCATGACGTCGTGTGCATATTTTTTTTCTTCCGTTCTTTTCTTGGGGGTAAAATTGCGTAGCCCCTTTCCCTTGTCTGACACCATGGAAGATCCTAATTACTGTCTGGATTGAGTAGCAGGTGCAGCTGATGGCCCTCCGAGCTTTTGTTCTTTTGCTTCTCCCTGCAGTCCATGCAATGATTTCTTCCCCTACCCTAGTCCCCAAGAACAAGACAGAAAAATTCTTCCTCCCCCACAATCTCATGTAGGTTCCCCTACCTACATTCCCGTGTAAGTTCCTTTCACTTTTTTGTTTTGTTTTGTTCTTTTCTGGTGTTGATTCATTTTCTTTTTTTCCTATTTATTGTCTGTATGCAGTAAGAAGGTCTGGTTATTTAGGCGGTAGTTGGTATGGCACAGAAAACCTTCGTAAATGTGAGAGTGTTTTTCTTTTACTATGGGTATTCGGAAGTTGAAAACAGTTCCGCAATTCTGACATTCAAGAATTACAAATATTGGCATTTCGATTTCATAGTGTTCTTGGTTTCCAATCGGAAATTACGAATTTCGGACATTCAAACATACCAAAATTTCGACTTTTCGGGAATGCCAAGTGGTAGAAAAGCTTTCTAAGTTGTTTTTCACAACTCAATCAGTGAACAATTCGAATTATTCTAACAGACATTGACCTCGGGGTGACCGAGAGGTTAGAGCGTTCGATTACTGTGTGCTTGGTTACGGGTTTAAATTCCGCCAGGGTCCATTGAACGGAGTGGTTCGGAGTCCACATTACCAAAAACTGTAGGTTCCGTTCTCAGAAGCTCACCAGCTCGTTTAGGACGTTAATAACAATTCACTCTAACAGACATTGTCGACCGAGATAGTCGTGTGGTTGAGACCTTAGGCCAGCATATGCAACGTCTTGGGTGCGAATCCCACCTAGGTCATGTACGGTTGTGGATTTTAACAAGCATATTCCACTCTCATTTAATTGAGACAGGCCGAAGTCATAAAGTTACTCAAATATACACTTAAATTTACCAAAGTTTGTCTAGCAGACTTTGCAAATTCGATGAACATATGGGTTTGTGGAGCATCATCTTTTCATCCATTTTTAGACTTATCTTATCCAGATTTTTTTTCAAGCCACTTCTCATACATGTAATTTCGGTGTTCCGGTTCCGGAATTCCGACATTCGGAGTTTCGAAATGATGAAATAAATGTGTGAGTGAGTATGATCAGCATATTTGTATGTTGATATGATTATGATTCAGATAGTTAGACTTAAGTAATTAAGAAGAATTGTGACTTTGGAAATTATGGTTTATTTATGTTCTTGTGTCATGGTCGATGTTAATACTGTTTCATGAGAAGACATGTTGTTTGAGCATTTGTATCTTCCAGAGCTCCTTTGACACTGAATGGATGGTAATGGGTCACGCAAAAGAATGTCCTTCAGTGAATTATGATGTTCAAATCATACAAAGAGTAGCGTCATTTAGGGAGGGCAGGGGGCAATTGCCCCCCCCCCCCTCCTTTGAGTTTGAGAATGTAAACGTAAAAAGGAACTTCTGAGAAAAGACAAGTCAAACCGATATAAAAACACACTGAAATATAATGAAAATTTTCGATCTTTTTTTTTTTTTCAATTTCGATTTTTTGTAGAAGTTTGGAACACAATTTATAACTAAAAGAACTGTTCGTAACGCGTTAAGCAATGTGGGTTAATGAATTTCAATTGTCTGTTATAATAATTAATTTAGCGCCGATCTCACAAAAAATCGAAAATGAGAAAAACGTTTTAAAACGAGTTTTTTACTTATAGTGAGTTTTTTATGTCAGGCGTTTATCTTCGTCTTTTGTAAAGAAGTTTATATCTATATACTCTTTTCCTTTCATGCTCAATGGAGTTACAATAGGATGGCCGAAATTCCTGTGCGGTGCCTTTGCATGACTCGACTTATCATGATAAAGATTCTGAAGGATGCTCACTAGCACACTAGTATGCCGCGAAATTTCTTATCTGCTCCGTGCCGCGCCGTGATAGCGCAAATATTCTGATTAAAATGGTAAAATAAAGGAAAAGGGAAATAGATATTGAATATCTTTAAGAACGTTATTTATTAATACAAGGGGAACAGTGCATTGCAAGTAACAAATTGGAATTCTTTTGAGTCTGTTCTCGTGAGAATATCTAGCTTTTGCAATTTTTAAAATAATTACTTTGTTTTACTTTTACTTTGGGTTTGTCTCGGTGTCGTGTTGATTTTCTACGCACTTGTTACATTTGATTGCGTGTAGTAAGTAAGAGCAACATAAACCACAGAAGTGTGCTTTTTCAGAATGTGCTTTTGAGAATTACAATATGAGAGTTAGTACGCCCCTTTTGAGTTTTCTTTCCTCTGCATTTGTGAGTCGTTTGACTCGGAATATGGCTGAGTTTGGTTTATAGAATGACAAGAGGACAGGAAAACTTCCGTCGTCTAAGTCCTATGTAGAGAAGTCTTGTTTATATTTTTATAACAGCTGTTCTTTTCGTTTGGAGTATTGTCAGTTTTTTGTGCTAAGTAAAGCAAGTAGTCATTTTTTTAAATCAATATTGGCAGTGTAGTGCCTAAGCGGTTGGTCCTTTCGGGACAATTTCAACTCTATCCGTTTTTATATTTCTCCTTGGATGTATATGTATTGGTTGGATTAAATACATACAGGGTGTCCGGTGAGGAAGTGCAAATATTTTGGGAGGTGATAGGGGATGTCATTCTATTCAAAAAAGTATATGTGAACATATGGTCCATTCCCCCTGGTTTCCGAGATAGGGGGAGGGGGTACCATATGTTCACATTTCCTTTTTTGCTTAGAATGACATCCCCTATCACCTCCCAAAATATTTGCACTTCCTCACCGGACAATCTGTATATATTGGTGGGTAGTCTTTGTTTCATATCTCAGGGCGCTCAAAACCTATATGTTGTGGGAGTCAGAATTACCTAGTAGGTCAGATTAGAACGTTTTCTATATATTAATTTCTAAGGAAATTTTAAATTCTAATTGTTGTTTAGGTTTGAGAACATTTCATTTCTGAAATGAGTCAATGTGGGGGTGTTAAGTGTTTTGGAAGTCGCATTTCGTTTGTCTAACAAGTTCTGGTTTTCCTGAAAAGGTGTGGTGGACTTAGGGGAGGCCCTTGCTTTTTAAATTTTTTGGTCATCAGTCTTGCCTTCCCTCTCCCTGAGAACTGAAAATTTTGTTTTGTTTGGAGGAAGTCCAGTGTTATTATTGTCTTTGCACTGGTTTCCCCAGTCTTGTGGGTTCAGTGTAGATTTTTTTGCATATTTTGATGCGTAGATCCAATTTTTATTTAACTTGTGGGGTCACATCATTATAAAAGTTTTCAAACCATAATGTTTACTTTGCCTGTGACATCACGCAAAATGTCGTGAGTTAGTTGGTTGAGTTTTTGTGGAGTTTTGTTACCCAGAAGACGAAGCTGCTTTTTCTTATCTTGATGAGACTTTATTTACGGAATCTCTTACTTTTACTAGCCTGCCTCAGTATCAGTGGATGTAACACTTCTGCCTCTAGCCGGACTTGAATTCAGATTGTTTAGTGATGTCCACCTCAAGGCACTGAGCTCAATATGTTATGTCCACATTATAGAAGGCTGCTTTAATCGACTATTTATTCTTATCTTGTCATTGGGAATTTCTGTCGCTTCCGATCACCACTGCCTCTAACGAATATTTATTTCTGTTCTAAAAAGAATTACTTTCGTTCATTAATTTCCGATGATCGACTCGTCTCGTTGATGGTTTGGCTGTGGAGTGGAAAGAGGTTAAGACAATTTCTATGATTGCTAAAATAAAGCCAAGATACATGAGTGCTTTTTATCTGCTGTAAATAACTCTTTACAAAAAGTTGGCAATTAAAATGTCCTTATTTTTTATATCAAATATAAGTGTTACTCGTTTTTATCTATATCATGTTAACAACGTGGAGGTGCCTGTGAATTACGTACAGGGATTCCGCCAGGATTCTCAGATCTGAGGGTGTAAAGTCAAAATTAGAAGTGTGTAAATGGAGTTTTGCACGTTTTCTGTCGATTTTTGACATTATTTTTTTTTAAGTTCGGGGTGCTCTCGAGAACTTGCGGTGCGACACCCCAACAGGGGGTCTGGCGGAATCACTGATTACGTATATGCAGAGTATGAAGTAAAAACTGCGCTTGGAAATAGGTGGGATGCGTTAAGCGATATATCATACCCTAAATGATCTTGCCCCCCTCCCCTGAAGCAATGACGCCACTGCATACAAACACGAAAAGAACCACTTATCGTGCCATGCCAGTAAACTGGATCATTTGAAGATAAGAATCATTGTGGTTGAAACGGTGGATTAGGCTCTTTCTTCGTCACATTAGGAAATATATTCATTTGGCCGAGATTTCATACAGTAGAACGAAGTCAATAACACAAGGTTTAATTTTATATCTCTGCTCTTCGATAACTCTGGGTTTCTAAATACAGATCACAATTTGTTCATTCTTTTAGAAAAAGGTGTGTGTGATGTGAATTACTGCGTAAACATGTAGAGGATGGTTTTTCCTGTAGTTTTCTTAGTTTTGTAGTAGTTTTTGTAGTAGTGATGTAGTTTTCCTGCAGCTTGGGGGTGACACAAGGATGTTGTAGTAGAGGATATGAGATTTCGTCAAGAACATGAAACCATACGTCCCGCCCACTTATCCTGCTTTCTCCACGCTTGCTCCAATCAAAAACATTGTTTCCGGCTAACAAAGATGGCAGCAAGCTCTGTAATTTTCTGATAGCCAATCAGGTATGTCGCCTTGGTCGATGTTCAGTTGTTTGTTGGCTTCACTCTTTCGCTGGGCATCTAATATCTATAAGCAGGTCCTCTATTAGAACATCCTTATCAAAACACAGAATCTGTCAACCTAAGGGCAAAAATAATATGTTTGAAAGGGGACCCAGAATACTTCTCGGATGAACTAACTCACAATTTCAATGTGTCCGTGAGAAATGTGAACACCTGGGTTATTACATTATACTTTACAGGCTTTCGTACTTTACGTTTCATTAGCTAAAAGATAATGATGTGGATTGCATGAGAATTTTTGTTCTGCCTTCCGCAGCCATCAGCAAAAAGTCGAATATGTTTTACACCTGTTTGCATAAATAATAATTTACACGGGACTAGAGTTTATTGGCTCATATTTTCACCATCAATAAGTAGCCGGGTTTGGTCCAATTGGAGAAACATTACAAAGTAAAGCCAGCTATACCTGGCATAGCAGGCTTGTTAAATGGAAAATCTTCGGTAAATTTTGCGTTTGACAAGTTTGGTTTCGGGCAGACAAATAAAACATGACAAGTCAAGTTTTGAATGTTCAGATTTATATATCCACGCTTTTTCTGGGATATATGTCATATTTGGAACGCTCTGAGACATTAACAAGAAAGGGCTTGCGACAAAGTATCCAGTACCATCTTTAGTTCAGAATCTGAACTACATTGACAACTCAGGTTTTAAGTGTTACTCCCATCGACCTCCATTAATACAATACTGGACTGACTGCAGCCATTGAAAATTTCAAGAATACTGTGAAGCTAGTGAGCGGAGAGGAAACTTAATCTCGTTTGTCCACTTCAGTCTAAACCAATATGGACCAAATTTTCGATTCTAACTCAGTTTTTTACGCTTGATATCGCTGTGTGGTCCGCTTTTTAATTTATGTCTTAATTCTTGCAAGAAACGTAAATATTATTTGCAGTATTTTCTATTGTATGCAGAGTGCGATGTACACTTACATGAATAAGTCACGAATTAAGACTTAAATCAAAAAACGGGCCACACAGCGATATCAAGCGTATTTGTTCCACATTGGATTCGACTAGAAGTGGACAAACGAGTTTAAATATTTGCTCTGGCGTCTATCTTTCAACACTAAGTAGTCACTCCAGTATAGTTTACGTAGAGCTCGATGGTTACTCCTTATTTATTCCAAGAGTATTATACCCATTTCATGTACACACTACCCACAATGAAATTCAAATTTTGTCAATGGTTTTCGGTGTACATCTTGACTGCAATAAGGGGTTGTTTATTATTGGTTTTGTATGCTGTTAAACGTTTGATTTCCTGTTTTGTATGCTTATTAAGTTCGTATCATTGTGACATTTCAATGCTTTACATTTTAATACTTACATTGATTTGCTTAACTTTTGCAAATGAGTGTAACGTTTTTCTTCTTCTTCTTCTTCTTTCAGAAGGCAGAACTCTGTTCTCGACTTTTGCTCAAACATTCGTGTTTGGTGTTTCTTTGTTCAAAGTCCAGTTGGTGGTGATTTTGTTCAAGTACCGAAGTTTATCTTTTTGTTCAAACTTTGGTATTAGGTGTTTTAGCTCAAATGTTAGTTTTTCGGTTTCTCTCACAAAAATCCAAGAATTAGAAAAGTTTACACGTCAATATGAAAAGCATTTAAGCATAACTTCCAACGAAAACTAAACAAAAGAAGAAGAAGATACCACATTTTGAATAAGAACCAAAGCATGATAACGAAAACCAGAATCACGATTTTGAACGAAAATCGCTGTTGGATATTAAAGAATAAAAACCAGGGTTTTGAAATTGAATTGACAACAAAATACCCCCCAAAAATGTAGGTGCATCATTATTAGCTATAGTAGGTATAACTGGATTGATGATGTACTTTGTGTCTGAATTGTATACAAGCCAAATGAACAATCATCAACCATAAAATATTTGTAACAGAAAGGAAATACGCGAGAAGGAGTATGTACTATAACTATAGTAGGTGGTGCTGTTTAGTTTTTTTTTTATTATTATTATTACTTGTCCTTGCATCATTTCAGAAGGCACATTCCCATGGGAAGCCGGGCGGAGACGAAAGCAAAACCCAAAACCTCCATTTCCTTCTCCACGCCCCCTTAGTTAGAAGTTCGTCACTTCCGGGGCACAATCAAGGTGCTTACAGTGCGTGGGGTATATTTTCCGCCCTTGTAACTAATGGAACCTGTTCTCTTCTTGTTGGGAGATCAGGTGTGGTGTGTGTGTGTGAGGGTGGAGACCCCCTCGCGCTGGAAATTGACACGATCCACATGGCTGGGCCTCC
Source organism: Lepisma saccharinum (assembly GCA_022664845.1). Lineage (NCBI taxonomy): Eukaryota > Metazoa > Arthropoda > Insecta > Zygentoma > Lepismatidae > Lepisma > Lepisma saccharinum. The sequence continues at coordinate 33,698 of JAGDQP010005631.1, forward strand.
TCTGTTGCCGTTGCTGGAGCGTGGTCGTCATCCATCCATTCCACATGATCTACATCAATGAATCTGCATGTACTTCTTCTTTTTCTCTTCTTTTGTCTTTTAGTTTCATTACGAAATGAAACTATGTTTTGTTTTCTTTTCTTTGACGGGAAGAGAATGAACTCTAATGGAAAGAAATACCTTATTCATTTTTAGCACCGGCCGCGGTGGATTGTTCTCCGCCTGTTCTATGATGACTCAGAGAGAGACCTCAGAATTGCAATTGGATTGGGAATTGGTGTGCCTGTCGAATTCATTCATTGAATTGAACTGAATTTTATTTAAGGCCTTTAGGAAGCTTTGGCTCAGGTCGGCAAAATTTTTCATCTTGAATTGCTCAGCCACGTCGGTTCTCTAGATGGAGATTTTGACTTTTCTCTTCAGGCTTTTAAAACTAGACCTAGACTGAGTGTCTTCGGCACTCGGTCGATTTATCATAATGCATAAATTATCATAATTATCGTATAATCGATTTATCATAATTATGATACATTCGTTATATTGCATAAATTATCATAGTTATGGTCGAATAATAATAATAAAGGGGAGGATGAACACAGGACTACCGCTAAGTTCAATAAGTTCCAAGATTTGATTTTTTTTAGCATATGCCGGGTACGGTACCACGTTCCTGTTTTCAAAGTAATGTTCTTGGTCCATAATGCAGTGCTACCAGCGCCGGCACCTAGGCACCTTGTAGTCTCCAAAATTTGGGTTTAGGACATTTTGAACATTTGGAACTTTAGATTAAGAGGTCTGACAGTTTGATTGAATCCGAGTATACATTATATTTTATTCAACCAGAGTGTACAGCTATTTTGTGTCAGCTAATATTTTAATTATGGTAAATTGTGTGATTAGTAGCTAGAATATAACTGGGCCCAGAATAATTCATTGTGTATATCATGTGTATAATTTATGTGTATTCTATGTTCATTCAAAACAATTCCTATTAAGAACGATTTCTTTTAAAACTTGGCTATGAAAATTTAACATTGGAAAAGATAATTTTAAAGATGCTTAAAACGTGCACTGGAACAGGAAAGTTGCACCAGAAAAAGCTCTGGTATGCAGGAGGGTTGAAGTAAAGATAACGTAGGAAGACCGAGTGAATGAGAGCTGGTGTTTGAGTTTTCTTTATCTCTTTGTTATGTCTATTTTTTCTGTCCTTTCCAGCATGGAGAGACGGTGCTGGGTTGGAGGAAAGACCCTTAGTATGTAATAGAGGTATAGAGGTAGAGGTCTCTGTTTCGAGGCATTGTTCTATCATTTGGATAAAAGCTCTGCCCCTTGCTGGCCACAAGCTTACACGAGCATACGACAGGTCTCGATACAGACGTCAGACTACTGCCCTGCTACGTTGCTGGAAAGAACGAAAGACCATACGGGTATATTAAATTACGGAGTAGGGATGTCACGGCTTTAAGTCAAGAACCAAGCACATCTAGCTCCAAAGTGACTTCGTGAAGATTCAGGGCGGATGCGGAGGGTTATGTTGTTTAATAGAAATAAAGTGTATTGTTAAGAGTTTTAAGACAGGATACTCTTGTAGCATGAGTTTGAAGGTGCTAGGAATGCACTACAAGACGGATCGACTCTGATCAGTAAAATTTAAGAATAAGAAAATGCAGTTTCTAGCAAAAGAATTAGTTTACGTCCCTCACCGTGAAGTTATACCTTTAGTTCCAGACAACTAACTAAAGCATATTAATATTTTACTACAATATATTTTAATCGGATGTTTTGAATTAAATTATCCAGCCTTCATAGTATCTTTAAGTCTAATTAGGGCAAATCGTTTATAATATTGATAAAGTCTTCGTTCAGCTTATTCGGAACTAAGTAACTGATGCGGAAAGAACCCTGGATAACGATGTAGATTTATTTTGTGTAATATGCGGTGCACAGTCCGGGCAAGTTGAATGAGTTAAGACAGAGTAAAGCACCACAAGCTATAAACTCTATGACTGTGTGTGACCGAGAATTGTATAACAAAAAAGGTGATGTTATCTGCGTAAATTACTTATTAATTATCTGTTGCGTATGTTGGGTTTGGCTAAATCTGCTTAATAAGTTGCAAATAAATATGCGCTTAGAGAGCTCCCTTGTGGAACTCCGTTTTAAATAGTATAATCTTTGCTATTTTCAGTTTCAGAAAGTAATTTGATCGTCCTCGCTATCAGTAATTTATATAATTTTCTTGCCACTCTTATCTTCCTAGTACTTCACTGGAATAGGTTCTTTACAGAAATTTTCAAATAATTCTATAATTTCCTCATTTCTAGTTATTGTCCCATCAGGTCTGTTTTTTCTTTGTATTTGCGTACCTCCTCCACTATTTTCTTCCTTGAGTTTTTAGTCATTTCTATGAATTCAATCTTCTTTACACTATTTTCTCTTTCTTTCATTTTTGTCCCTTTTTCATCAAAAGTTGAGTTTATTCTGAAAATTTGCTCTCTGCTTTTATTTTGATGTGTTGTTTTATCTTAGTCAATATTTTATTTCTAAAGTTGTTATATTTTTGGTGCCCTATTTATAAGGTACTGAATGTTTTTTAGTTCTATTTCGAATTTCTGTCTGTTTTTTCCTAGATTTTCAACTTCGAAAACTGGTGGTATTCCTCTGATAACGTTCTTCCTCTCTAGCTTTGTGTGTTTAATCAGCGATTCGAGTACATAACTCTTTTTTTTAAAAATGTAATATCCATCCCTTTGCTATGAATCCCCCTACAACTGATTCAATTGTGGTCTTACATTCAACACATCCATTGTCTTGAACTACCTAAATCAGCACTTTTTTTCTATTTTCCTTTAGCTCACAATGGTTCATGGTGTCCTCAAGCCTTGCAACGTTAATTTGACTCATTTCTCGACGTCATATAATGATGAAATTTTGCACAGCGACGTAAGTCGGTTGACAATACAATATACCATTGTTGCTTTAATATATTTCTATATATATTTATGTATTTTAAAAGCATATTTTAGTATTTTTTTAAAAAAAATATGGACTTCTTTATTCTAAAATAAATACTAGCCTGCAACGATATAGGGTTTGACTGAATTCAGAACACTTTAGGATTTGGGTCACAAAGTATTGGCTTGAGAAACTCTATTCAAACACCAAAATAATTCGAAAATAATAATAAAAATCTTTTTAAAGGCGTATCTTTCTTGAACAATTCGAACTAAAAAGTGAAAAAATAAGTTTGTTTATGCATGACTAAAAAGAAAATCAGGGGTGCGCCAATTCAAGAATTTATAAAATGACTACAAGCCCCTTGCTTTTCTTTTTAGTCATGCATAAGCAACATTATTTTTTACTTTTTAGTTCGAATTGTTTAAGAAAAGTATGCCTTTTTTAAAAAAAATATTATTTTTTGTGTTGATTTAAGACAAAAAGTTGTGGCCGCCCTGGGAGACCGAAAATCGACTTAACTTAGAACGTGGCTATTACCATGGTATTTGAAGCAGTTTTGGGTTAGAATTCAACACTTTTCGTTGTCCAGGAGGACCACCTCTTTTTGTGTTAGATCAAATGAACAAACGATGTTGATTTCGAATATTGAACACAATTGGTGTGTTTGTCAATTCTGATTCAACATGGAGGGTGTTATACTATTACAATAACAGTGTTGAATCACCGAAATCACGCAACAGTGTTCATTTAACACAAAAGAGTGGTAGTCGCCTTGGGACACCGAAAAGTGCTATATTAACACAGCCATTTTTTTGCAGTGCAACAAGTTGCGACACTAATCCCAAGTGCTATGAAGTTACCGTTTTACTTGTAAATAAAATGAGTTATTAATGACATAAATTAGTATGAGCACGTATAATACTCTGTTAGTTAACAAAAGAAACATTTTTCTTTTGTTACGTCAGAACTGAGAATTCTTTCTTTGGAGAAATAAAAAGGAGAAAGATAAAAAAAAAAAGACAACAGATAATATTCAAGATTTACACTTTGCAATTTTCTTGTGCTGTTTGTCTTTTTCTTTTATATATATATTTTCTTTCATTCTTTTTTAAGTTTCGATGGAAGAGTCCGTGAATTTACTGTGTTTGTAATCACCAACCATCTCAAATCATCCTTGCTTACTTTTCTTTACTTATTTTTTTTTTCTTTCATAAACGACAACAAGAACAGAGGATGGCTTGAAACAATGCTCATACAATTTGTTCAGGTTGAGTGGCTTTTTGGCTCGAAAAGAATGGACAATACTCAAGCGGCCATTTTATGACTAGGAGAGGGAAAAAAAAGACTCATCGAAAGGCATGCTACAACTACGAAAAGATTATTCTATCATAAAACTTTTTTTCTGTTCTTAAAAAAGAAAAAAAAAAGCAAACTTACAGCCACAAGCTTAACTTTGCAAAAAGGTATTTTTCAAAGTAGATTTTTATTGCCTACCAACAGCACACGTTGACCATACATAACCTTCACGGTCTGTGGAAGTGTTGGTTCGGGAGGAGGAGGGACGGGACAATTCTTCTTTTAATCCAGAAAGGCTACCAAATAACCCGATGCGTTCGGCTCTAAAAACATCAGCAAGTAGATAATTTATTGAGCATTTATAATTTTTTTTTGTTGACTGTTGCTCTGGAGAGAAGAGACAAAGGGAAAACGAAAAAAAAGTAGCCATGAGTGAGAGGATGTTTACACCTTGAGCTAAGAAGAATGAATGTAATAACAGTGGCGAATTATAATCAGAAATTGCAAGCAGTTTTAGTTTCGTAATAAGTTTCAACTGACAAGATTGTTCTAATTCCGATGGCATTAGCAGGTTTCAATCACATGGTCCGTTGATATGGTTAGAAGTTGGAAGAAATCATCACCATAAAGTCTACTAAAAGGAGCAGGTTCTTCTAGACTCGCCTAATCTTCTCCATTTGTGTCGCTTTTGCTCTTCCCTCTTTGTTTTAAGGAAAATTTGATCTTCTTTAATACTGTCAAGGAGTCTTCTTCCTCTTTTCCCTCAACCTTACCTTCAATTGCATTCCTTAGTATATTAACTCTCCGCACCGAATGTCCCAACCAGTTTCTTTTTTTATGTTGTTTCCAACATATTCATCTCTCGTCTACTTCAACACTTCCTGATAACCCATCTCTCGTGCCCATTGGAGATTTTTCGTTCTCCTTCCTATCCACATTTCAAAGAACTGCAATTTTTTTTCTAACGTATATCTTAAAATTCTTAATAGTCCACTATCCATTAATAGTCATTTGCTTTCAATATATATAACAGTTTATAAAAGAAAAGGCGTTTTCCGTACACTGTATTGGATTTACTTGCTCTCTACGTTCCATCTTTCTCGTGTTCCCCTGTCATACCTATAATTTTGGCTGTGAAGGTTTACCTAGGCACTATACCTACATACTAATTTTCATCAAAATCGCACTCTGACACCTGGCGAGTGTTCCTTGTAAGATTTGCAAAACTTTGGTAAACTTTATTTTTATATAGGCCAGTCTAGTAACTTTGGACTTCGGCCCGTCACAATTCGTCTTTAGCTGTTAAAGTCCACACTCATGGCCCTTCCGGGACTCGAACCTGGGACCTTCGAGCCGATGGCCTACCGCTGCAGACCGCTCGGCCACCCGGCCGGCAATTGTAAGACTTGTCTTCAAGGCGAAAATCTGGTCCAAGGTGGATCTATTTCTCCTAAATCCACATTGGTGATCTGTAATTATGTAATCTACTTATACGCTTAGGCGAGTTAGCAGGATATTACTCAGTACTTTGTAACATGTTGGGAGTAATGATTTACCGCGGTAATTACCACAGTCCGATTTATCGCCTTTTTTAATAAACCTATTATTGAGGTTTTCCATTCCTTTGGAAGCTCCTCCTTTCTCCATATAACACGTATCAATTTATGAAGTAGCTTGATTAGTGCCGTTCCTCCCACTTTAATTAATTTAATTATTGTCTATTCTTTGTGATTTGAAATTTTTCGATTTCTTTACCGACATTTCAACCTCAATCTCGCTAGGTTCGCTTATCCGCGGTTTTGCTGGGAGTGTTGCCACGAGACGAGACGAGACGGAGAAATGGCTATAGAAAACGAGACGAGACAGACCTCTCGTAATATAAAATATACATCTTTTGAGACGAGACGCTCTCTGGACAAGACATTTTCGAGACGAGCCAACCTAAATCTCGTCTCGTTGGCAACACTAGATGCTGTGTAGATTTCAAATTCCTCTGTTTGTTCCCCGTTGCGTACATTAAGAAGTTTGTCGAAATAATTTTTTCACACATCGACAATTTTAGTCGGATCCGCCAGAAGATCTCCACGTTCATTTCTAATCGTCCCAAATCTAGGTTGGTAATCTTTCCTTAACGAGTTTATCCCTTTGTACAGATCTCTTATGTTATTTGTCTTCCCGTTTTCCTCTGTCTCCTGAATCTTCTGGGTCAGGTATTCTCACTTTTTGTTTCTGAATCCGCATGTGGTGTTGCGTTTCGCGTAAATGTAGTGGCTGGTATTTGTTTCGCTTATATTACTTAGCCATCGCTGCCTTGCTTGTTTTCACTTCTCATGAAGCTTAAGACATGCTACATCAAACAAACCAAGAATCATCTTTGTCGTTATCTTTAGCGACTTTGGTCGGAGCATAGACAATTTATTAAAACCGTGTTGCCCCATCGAGTACGTATCGTAACGTCTATAAGAATATATTGTTCTCAATATTCTTAAGTACATTCATGCCTGGGAATCGCAGTCTTTTTGCTCTTCATAAAAATGAAACACCAACGCGTCAGCCAACACCGCACAAAAAATGGCACACTTGCAAAATGATTATATTGAAGAGGTAGCTCTCGTGGTTAATTATGGCTTCTGCCTTTGTTCTCGCTACATTGTTACTCTCATTCATCGATGCTTCATTGTCTAAGCTTCTATCTTCTTCTTTTTCATTGCATTTTATTTCATCATCTTTTTTCTTTCCTTTTATCTTGTCTGTGGAGCGAGAAGGTGAAGCCAGGAGCGAGCGTGTCGGGGCGGGAGGTGGTGTCGGGTGAGAAGCGTGACTTGTCCAGAAGAGACAGGCCGGCTGAAGACACAAGACACGCCCAAAGCAAACGCTAGGTACGTGTGAACTTCCAACTCGCCTCGGAGGACTCGTCTTTATACCGTATTTTCCTTTTATGTTAAGTTTATCCAGATGGCTAATATCAACATTGAAGAACACCACGTGTCAAGATAGTAAAGTGACTAAATATATGGAAAAAATGGTCGTCATGGGAAACTATATTTTCCAATAAAACAGAAATATTTTATTGTTAGAAATGAACGAGCATATACGAGGCTTGTTTCAGTAGTTAGGACAGATTGGTTATAGAAAAATAACAAAAGCAGTTTATCTAAAATATATCTGTATTAGTGGTTACAAATAAATACATAATCACTTAATTTTTATGTATAGTGACCAATATTTCCCAAGCACTTTTAGTACCGGTGAACACGCTTCTTCGGCCTACATAAAATTCCACAACCTGCGTGTTTAGGCAGTCCAGTGTTGCTGTTTTCAAGAACTCAGCTATACTTTTGAATGAACGAAAGTCACTTCTTCAGGGCAGAAAGATGTGGAAGATACAAAGTGCAAAGTCAGGACAATAAGAAGCTGATCGAAAATATCACATCGGAACTTCTTAATCGTCTGCATAATACGATCAGCAATCTGCGGGCGGGCGTTATCATGAAAAAAGAACCGTTTCTTACGTCAGCATTGCACATCGCTGGTTCTGGCACATCCTACTTTTTTTTTCATACAATTCATTGTGAATTTTAGCAGTACTATAATCATTCGCGTTTGAAAGAATTGCATTACTGGCTGACGTGAACATGAGTCACTACTAAGGACATTGCTTATTCTCGCAACCAACATTATGCAATGTTCGCATCTATGGCTCAGGTCGGAATAATGTAGGGAAAACGTTGAAGGAAGAAGGCGGCCAGGGCCTAAGTTGAAGATGTTCCCCTAAATACGTCCCTGCTTTTACTAGTACATTTTTTTTTATGAGTGATTCAGGGTCATTCTCCTTCATGTTCCATGTTCTTTATCTCTACCATACACTCCTCATCACGCGAAAGTACCGATATATGAGCAGATCTATTATTTTGATAGAAGGAGGGAAGTTCACTGTTCTAATTTATGTAATCTGTTACTGTTTGCAATGGCTTGTACTTCCGTTGTTTAATGAAAGTGTTCTCAAAAGCATTATTTCGAATTATGTCATAAATAGCAAATCTATCTTATACTGAGGGTTCTACATGTAACTTACCCTGTAGCATTTACATAAATTCTGGATAGATAAATTCATTCCTTGGTATTTAGCTAAGCTGTTTAAATTTGATAAATGTGCTTACAATTATTAAAGACCTACTTTCACAAAAACAACACATTCATTATGTCATTTGCTTTTATTTCTTCGTTGCTATTGAAACACTGCTAAAACTCGGATTATCAGCAGGTGTTCTATTCATACACCTGAATATTATGTGTAAGCTTTCGGTATCTAGCATTTAATTTATGTTGTAATTCTTCTTAAATACCTGTATAAAGGAAATATTGCTTAAAGAGACGTTAGCAATATTACAAATTGTTGCTCCGAAAAGAAACAAAATTTAGAAACAAAACTAAGGACAATATGAACGTTTACAATCTACCCATAACTTTCTCTCTCTGAACAATTTTGACATGTTCTTAAGTGATGTGTTAATTTCTGCAATGAAAGCGCTATCATCTGCAAACTCCTCTTTCCCAATGAAAACATCTCTTCTCGATATATAACCTACTAAACTAAGTTCGCGATGAGAATCCTTGTCTTTGTTGTGTCACGACTCATTTTACTTTTATCCTTGTTCTCTGATTTAAATACTCCTTTCATCCTTATTTCCCTGATTTGAATACTCCTTTTATCCTTATCCTCTTATTTAAACATTTCTTTTAACCTTATCCTCCTATTTAAATATTCCTTTCCTCTTATTCTCCTATTTAAATGCTCCTTTATCCTTATTCTCTCATTTCACTATTCCTTTTCTTTTTTCCTTTTGTTTCAATAATTCTTTTATCCGTATTCTTATTTAACTATTCGTTTTATCCTTATTTTCTTATTAAAATATTCTTTTTATCTTTATTCTCTTAAATATTCCTTTCATACTTATTCTCTGAGTTAAATATAAATTCATTGTAAGTCATTCATTCATTCTTAAATGATTTTGGTAAGAAGTAAAAAAAAATGACCTTGAACAAAAACCAGCGCCGTTAGTGTTCTGTCGAAAGCAACAGATCCTTTATGGCTCAGTAAGCCTTCTCAATTCGTTCTGATCTTCCACTTTTATCTTTGTGTTAGCAAACGATTTATCATCTTAATACCATCAAGAACTGGCATCCGTCTTCTCAATCTTCATCTCAACCTTGCCTTCAGCTGCAGCTCTCAGTGTGCAATCCTACAATGTCTTAACCAGTTCCTTCTTTCTCTTCTTCATTGTCTGCATTGTTGTTTGTCTCCCGCCTGTTCTTTCAGCACTTGCTCATTACGTTCCGTATCTCCTGTGTCCAGCTGATAATTTCCATTTTTCTCTATGACCACATTTGAGCGGATCAGTTGGAAAAGGGGATAAGCCATCCAGACAATAAAGGCTTGATTATAATTTACTCGCAGTCATAGGATTTCTGTGCAGAATGTGACATATCACTGTCTTTTGTCGGATGGACTCCAGGGTTCATCTGGCAACAAGTGGTAGTACGTCACATTCTGCTTACAAATCCTATGACTGCGAGTAAATGGTAAACACGCCTTTATTGTCTGGGTGGCTTACCCCCTTCTCCGACTGAACCGCTCATTTTCAATACTTCCAGTTTTGTTTTATCATTCTTTCGTAGAGTTTACGTTTCGGATTCATACAACACTATCCTTCACTGTAAAAACAGAGCCGCAGAAATTGGGAGTACAAAATCGGTATTTTGTGCTCCCAAATGTTCTGTGGTACACCTACTGCCTAAAATCGCCTCGCTTCGCTCGGTGTGCATCCAGCCCTGGTTTATTTATACACATCCTACTTTCAGTAGCCTCTATTTGGTAGAACAGTCTGGCCGAGTAATGCCAAAGCAATTATTAAATAATAAATATGAACATCTCAAAATATATTTTGAAAGAAAAAAAATAAGAAAAAATGTTGCCCCACCGAGATTCGAACCCATTTTTCTATTTAGTAAGGCAACGTCTTTTTTTTTTATTATTTAATTATAACAGGAAAAGTACACCCCATAACGGGGATGCTTAATCATTAACACACTAACTGGAACCTTCTCAGAACATTACATTGAAATTGTCTCAATACAGAGCTTGAAAAAATATCAAAATCGGTTTCAAGTCTCTCCCGCAAAATGCTGAAGAACTTAAATATCACTCGTGAGTAACCAGCTTTTTTTTTTATGAATTGGTTGTAAAAAAAAAGGAAAAAGCCACAAGAAACACAGAATAAACATTCCAAAACAGATGGTATCACACCAAGTTCACGAATACCTTTTCAAAACAAAAGGAAACTAACATGTCTCAATATAGGACACGAGAGTAGTGGGCAAATTCCGCTTCCCGTCTTTCACGCGGGATGCTTAGGAAGTTAAAAATAACTTCGTGAGTATACCACTCAGCCGTATTAATGTCAGGTTTAGTCTTTAGGATAAATAACGTAACGGCGAACAACCAGATGACAAATTTGCGGAGTGTAGGGGGGAAGAATCGATACGCCGGTTGTCGATAAACGTCATTAAAATTAAGATCCTTGTAGTGACACCTAGTACTACGCCAATATAGGATTTTACACTTCTCCCATATGGCCTCTTTATGTTTACATTTCACTAATTTATTATACAGGTCTTCGGTCGCACCACAAGTCTTACAACGATCATCTTCACACATTCCTTTCTTTTTAAGATTGGTCCCCACTGGATCCAAATTATAACACTAGATGAACATGTGATGATGTAGTAGAGAATTATGTTTGAGAAAGTTGAGGTTCTCACATATGATGGGCCATTTTACTCCTTGTCGATGTGGAGTGGCACTAAGTTCCATCGTTTCTTTTGCAAGAAAATATGAATAAAAGTCTTTAACTGTAAAGTCTTCCATTGGTATGTTTCCGATGACCGCATAGGCAAATTCTAACATGATCTCAGAATAAATTGTTAGAGGACCTTGAATCGTACGAATGTCAATGGGGGATACATTATCCACGTGTTGAATGGCGATGTCAACACTCGTACGAATCGGTGAGCCAGTAAGGATGTCGCTTGAATTTGAACGTTTTTCAGATTTAGACCACCCTTCTCTATGCTTCTGTAGAGGTCGGCTCGTGGGGCCCGAAGCATCTGTTTGTGCCAGATGAAAAATCCCAAGACTTTATGCACGTGAGCCCAAAATTTGATTGAGAATACAAACAGTTGTAGAGGATAATATAGTTTACTTAATATATATATGTTTATAAAGCGACATCGATCTAAGAGAGAAGATAAGCAAGTTTTATATTTCTGTAGTTCCACCACTAGACTGTGAATCAAATTATGCCCCGTTTCTGTCATAGTCTGACGCATGTCGGCATACCACGTTATGCCGAGAACTTTCACATGATCAGTCTCTTCGATACCCAGGGAAGCTAAAGATCTAATTGGAGCTCTCAAGTTCATAGCTCTAGTTTTTTACGGATTGATTGAGATGCCGGACACCTTAGAAAAACAATCAATTAAGTGTAATATCCGTTGTAATTCCTCCTCATTTTTGATACAAAAGTTGATATCATCCGCATAGATGAGACAACGGATATCTTTCTCCCATAATTTTATTCCCGCCAAGTTTCGATGTACAGCCTGAGCAAAAGGAGACATTATTAAAGCAAAGAAAATCCCGGCTGTGGCACAGCCTTGGAGGACTCCACGTTGCAAAGGTATACGATGTCCAATTAACCCATTTATTGATATCTGGACATATCTATTATTATATATCCATTGGATCAAGGCGATAAATTTTGGTGGAAACTTCATAGCACGCATCACCGAGAAAAGGAATGTATGGGAGACGGTATCATGAGCACTCGCGAAGTCTGCCTTTAAAAATAGGAACGGGATGGTTTCTCCCCTGTTAGCATATAATAACAGGTCACGAATGTTCATTAGATGAATGTATATTGGGTTCATCCCCTGTATGCCACTTTGACTATAATGCAACAGGTATGTTATTACACACTTAAGCCTATTTGCTATCACTTTCATAAATAATTTCGCATCAAAGTTCATCATGCGTATAAGTCTACAGTTCTGAATAGACGCAGTTTGATTATTTTTTTTTAACAACACGCCTATCGTTGTAAAAAAGTCGCCGATGTCTTTAGGGAAATTTCAAAAGGAATTGAATACCGGAACCATCTGATCCACTATGTAGACCTAATTTGCCACCATCCACTGTCCACACAGTCCATCCCCTCCCCCTTGAGAGTCTACATGGAGGGGGCACAGGGCATGTTCCACTTCCTGTCGAGTAAAGGGTGCTAAGAGACACTCCGCATCGTCTTCAGATAAATGTGGTATATTTTCCAGATCGAATTCTTGTAGAAATTCGTCTCCGGAATCCCCAACTTTCGAAAAATGTCATATATTGATTCCTGATACCATCAAAAATTGTCTGACCTTTGTAAAGAGTATCCTGGTCATCGTTAAACTCTTTAATAAAATTTGCTTCCCTACGTTTAGAGTCCCGGATAACAGTGGCGATAGAGGCTGTCTCAAAAATGCCGCACTTGGTTAAGGTATTTCGTTTTTGTAAGCCTTTATATCGGTAAGACATTAACAGACGTAGTTTACTTTGCATTTTCCGCACTTTTGGTAGCCAAATTAGATCCTGCATGGCACGTTCATTATAAGCTTGTAACACTGCTTGGTAAAATTCGATCGTTCGTTTTTTATCCTCGTAGTGCACTCGTGTATATAATTTGTATTCACGAATAAAGGTATTTTTTTTTCGTCGCCACACTTCCCATTCTTCACCACTTTTCCCGGAATAACTATTTGTAGTCTGTTTTAATGCCGCGGTTAAGTGACAAAAGGCGGGTTCGGCTACAAAATCGGCATTGAGACGCCACCAGTATGATTTCCGAAGAAATAACGGAACATTTCATTTCACATTTATTTGGACCATTGTATGGTCGGACATAGCTAGTTTCTCAGTTTTAACACTTTTTATAGCCTTCACCATCAGCGGGCTAAGGAGGATATAATCGAGCTTACTTTTGCAAGAATTGTTCATGTATGTATACAGAGGTACGTGGGGGAAGAAATGATCCCATGCGTCCGTTAACTTTAAACATTCCGTCATTTGTTTAAATGCAGGGCTATAATTGTCTTTCGCTGTAGTCGCCGTACAATCGTATACCGCGTTCATGTCGCCTAACACTATTAGCTTTGGATTTTGATGACAGTAGATATTTACTGTCAAGTTCTGAAAGGACGATCCACGTTGTAATTTCACTTTAGTTCCACTTTCCATATAAGCCGTAAAAATTGTTAGGCCTGCAAACTGTATAGCGTACGATCCACCATCAATCGCTTTGTAGACATCGGAGACTTCAATATCCGCTCTAACCAAGAAGCCGACCCCGGTATTTTCGGTAACGTT
>JAGDQP010005631.1:52924-76939 GCA_022664845.1 Lepisma saccharinum
CATTAACGGTTTCGCCGGGCTTCAAGAGTTCATAATACACAATACCGCTTTGGTTCCACCAGACACAAAGCATGGTCTTCTTGCCGAAGCGATTTGGCCTTGGTGTTGAAGGACCGACCGGCTTCGCCAGGTGAAAGCCAGATTTTCTCCGCTTCGGGTTTTCAAAATAAATCCATTTTTTGTCACCCGTCACAATTCGATACAAAAAGGATTTTCTTTCGTGGCGACGTTCATTCAAATCGTGTGGGACCCATTTACACAGTTTATTGATCTTCCCCATTGCTCGTAAACGTCTGCTGATTGCATCTTGTGACACATTTAATGCTTTTACCAATTGCTGTTGAGTTTGAGTTGGGTCATCCTCCACTAACACCTTTTCGCACTTTCGTGGTCTACCAGAGCGCGCACTGTCTTTCACATTGAAATCACCACTCTTAAATTGTCGAAACCATGTCTCACATGTTCTAATTGATGGAGTGTGTTCACTATATGTTTCTATCAGCACGCGGTGACTTTCAACAGCCTTTTTCTTTTGATTAAATAAGAAAAGCAATGCGTGCCGCAAATGTTCTTTTTCAGGCACAAACTTCGACATGATCACTGAACGATGAAACAAAGACGCTAGTGTTTGGCGAACTCAACTTGTATGAGTTTGTAATTTAATGTCAGACGAACAAAATGACGTATGTGTCAAATGAATAGGCTGCGTCCTTTTCGCTGGCGCCATCTCTTAGTTGAACCGGAAACTAGGTAATATAGCTGTGGACAAATGTATTGTCGCATGTGGTTAAACATTTTTTTTCGAATTTCGCAAAGATGTCCCTCTCGTATGTAGTATCTATTAACGAAAATTAACATTAGGTTTAATAGTTCGCCTTGTGTTACAAAAATATCACTCTCCGCGATAAAACGAAGGAACTATTCGACTTTTAATAAATTTTGTGCTTTGCATTTTTCGTTGGCGAAAAAGTATTGTTTAGCAAATATCGCCCTCGTTTAGTGACATATTGGGACAGTAGTTTCCTCAAGCGTGCGTCATGTGATTGTACATATATCTGCAAGTCAACAAATTTATATGACGTTTCGACGTACTTGCTTATTTTTTAAAAAAATAAGAAAATTTTGTTACAGACATGCGACAATACTTTAGTCATAGACCGACAAGTCTCCAGGTCGGTGACTTCGTCATTATACTGTCCATACCTTTTTGCAGTGGAAGAGACCAGTCCAGTGTTGTCTTTGCGAGTTTTTAATAACGGGACACGAAACTGTAACAATGATACTAAGTCTGTGCAGTCTAAGCTATTTTGAATTATTTTCCTTTGGTCTAATAAATACGGTATAAGCATAGTACATTTTCTCTAATGTAGAAACGTTGTTAAATTTTCTTCCCATCTTTATTACAAATCCTAGAATTGTAAAAGCTTCATTTGTAATATTTGTTCTGTGGCTGTTAAACGTTAATTTCATATCAAAAGTGACACCAGGATTTTTAACTACGTCGGACCTACTTAATGCATACTTATGAATTTAACAATTAAATCTGTAAATCGTTTTATTTCTACTGAAAGATGAAATTTCGTTTTGACTGAAAGTTGATTGATAGCGCACCAGTTAGTAAAGTTGCCTAAACTATGCTGTAGTTTTATGGCATCTTCCATGGAATTAACTTTACCATATATTTGAGGTCATCCGCAAATATCACTTCTTCATTATCCGGTATAAATTCCGGTAGGTCATTAATGAACAAGAGGGATAACAACAGTCCAAGATGCAAGCCTTGCCGGACTCCTGGTAGTGCTGTATATGTTATGTTCCTTAGATAGAAGAGACTGTCTGCGATTAGTTGGATAAGAGCACATGAACCCAATCAAGGATGGAGAGAAGTTATGGCGATTTAATTTACCTATCGAGACGACTAAGGTGGGCAGGCCATGTAGCTCGGATGGGGGAAAAACGAAGATTATATTATATCCTGGTTGGAAGGCCCGATGGAAAGAGGCCATTGGGAAGACCGAGACGTCGTTGGGAGGACAATATTAGAAGAGATCTTCGAGAAGTATGTGTTCGTGATGAAAGCTGGCTTGATACTGCCCAGGATAGAATCCAATGGCGAACGTTTGTTACTGTGGCGATGAATTTGCGAGTTCCATAAGCCATAGAGTTAGTTAGTTAGTTAGTAGTATATTGCAATCAACTCTGTCAAACGCACTTTCAAAGTCAATATAAATCGCATCGATTTGCTTTCCTTCGTCCAATGGATTTTTAATAAAATCTGTAACAACTGCAAGGTTCGTTATCTTGGATTTTTGTGACCCAATGTCATGTTGTTGAAATAACTGGGTTTCACATGATTAATAATTCTTTAGTATACAATCTGTTTAGAACTTTTGCAAAGACTGATAAGATTGCTTTGGCCCAGTAGTAGATAATTTCCCGTATGTCGTTTGTATTAGGTATCGGACAAACTAAAGCATATTTTCATTTGTTACGGAATACACATGTTCTTAGTGCCAAGTTGAACGCAATCAATACGAAATATTTAAATTTATCAATACATCCTTTCACTATATAGGATGAAAATACGAGAATATGCAATCAGATCCAACTGTCGTTTTGCATTTTAGATTCTTGATAGCCTTTTCAATTTCATTCAAATGTGTTTGGTCAACAGACAGTATTCCAATTTCTTCGTAACCCCTAGAATTAATATAAAAATTACTGGACTGTTGAGAAAAGGATGCCAGTACTGATTGGAAATACTGTGCAAGCGTATTTTTCATTGTTACACCATCTGACCTTCAAATTTTAATACATTTTTGGGGGAAGATGTTTTGTTTTGTTTTTAATAAATTTCCGCAGTTGACTTGGATCATTACTGATATTATTATCAGATTTGACTTAAAGGTCTTATAGGCTATTTTTATGTCTTTCTTGACTTCCCTACGCAATCGAACAAACTCCCGATAGTAGGGTTTTGAATTTTTAATTTTGTATGTAGACTTTATGATAAATTATTTTAGGTTTGAGTTTCCTAATAATGTCTTTAGTAAACCAGCACGGATACTTTGGGACAGAGTTCCTTTTGCAGGGGACACGTTTGACAGATATTTCGTAAATAATATCATAAAATTTACAAACTAAATCATTAACATTATTATACTCTTTTACGCATTCCCAATCAACTTCCAGTATACTTTAAGGTAGGTTTAATATACTTCATGACATGGTTCTTTTTGTGCCCTTAATTTAGTAAATATTGTAGTGGTTATCTTGTTGATAACCTTTAATAAGTCACAGAAAAACTATTGCTTTATTTTTTCCCCCTCTGAAAAACACAAGAAGGGCGCCCTTGACTAGTGGGCCCCGAAAAACTTGCAAGGCCCCTTAGGATACTGTTCAGGACTCAAAATACAAAGTGTTAAGTAAATATATTGTCTTAGAAGCAATTGAATGTATTAAAGCAATGGGCACTTACCATTAAACTTTACATGGCCATTTCTTGCGATTAGTGAGGGGACTACAATGGGTCTGTTGAGATTATAACTCCAGCGCCCTTAGGTTGGTCATAGCAAGAGACTTGTGTGTTGAAATTGTTACTTTTTGAATACCGACAAGTCCCTAACCCTACCAGTTAGTAGTAGCAAAAGTGGATTAAGTGGTCTTCTGTATTGGGTAACGTTACGCTTCCAAGGACCGGCGGAGGCCCACCCGGAAATTCCCGGCCAGGTCAGTCCTCCCCTGCTTCCCAGATACTTGAAACTAAGATTCCAGTTCTACTTTTGCTGTTTGAATTGTTTGTTACCTGTGATTTTTGTTTATTACAATTAACCATTCCCTTCGTTTTATTCATTGAGTGCATTCACGGGACTAAGCTAAGATAGCAAGCACTAAGCGCTGAGAGAGCATTTTTAATCGTATTGGTTGTTACCTATAGACAAACCAATAAGGTGCAAGTGCTCTCTCAGCGCTAAGTGCTCCCTTAGTCCGTTGAATGCGTCCATTGCTTTTATTCCATGTTCCTCACAGCTTTGGTTAAAAGCTGTTAACATCTTGTTAAGCGGTTGAACAAAAAGCAAAGCAACTTTGATCTTTTTCTTATCTTATTTTCTTATTTCTTGTATAAGTGTTACATGGCTCATTTAGAAACGTAAAATATGCTACCTTTCCGACCACTCCTGCAGATCTCCCCACTGATGGCCATTACTTAGATCTCATTAATGTTTTTTTTTTAATCTTATGCTCGCCTTCCATTAGATCTACTAATTTCCTTTTTTTTAAGTATTCTATACATTTCATGCTTCATTTTCATTTGAAGATATAGAGAAGACCTTCAACGATAAATTCTGATCAAGAAGCTGATGAGCAACTGAAGAAATGTCTCATTAGGCTTCATAATTATGGCTTTTTTCCTCTCGTGATGTTCTCTCTTATATTGGTAAAGGAGAGGAATAAAGATAGGTGTGAGACGCTTAAAAAGTGAAGCAATAAATTATATAACTTCGTGGCTATTATCCTGTCACACTTCGTTCCTAATTACAAAGGCAGCTTAATAACAATTCTATGGAGGAGGAGGTTTCCACTACCTTTATACCTGTTTCTGCTCGTCAGAGGAAGCATATGTGTGTACTACATGTATCTGAGTACACGCACGTGTATTTATGATTCCTTGCGTGGCGTACGTACAATGCAAACGGAGTTTACAAATAATCTTTACCTTGACTTGGTGTTCTTTGGTGTGTTGCAATAAAGACTCACTGGAGGTTCATGTGATACCTTTGTAGTCGGAGGTTCATGTGATACTTTTGTTGTCGAAGGTTCTGTGCTTAAAATCATGATAGGGGCGTTCAAGTATTACGTAAGCATATAAGGGGGAGGGAATCAAGCTTTGCTTACTTTATCTGATAATGAGGGAGGGGGTCAGAGCAATGCTTACGTAAGATTCTCTTAAAATATTTTAGTCTAAATTTAAGGATTTAAACTGTGTTTTGGGCTTCCAAATAACATTGCCGGCCGGGTGGTCGAGCGGTCTGAGGCGGTAGGCTATCGACTCAACGGTCACGGGTTCGAGTCCCGGTAGGGGCATGGGTGTGGATTTTAACACTTAATAGCTAAAGGCAAATCGTGACGGGCCGAAGTCCAAAGTTACTAAACTGGCCCATATAAAAAAATAAAGTTTACCAAAGTTTTCCAAATAACATTAGGAAACTTTACAAATTACGTGAAGTACAAGGGGAGGGATCCAGACAAATGTCGGGATAGTACCGCTAAACTAGGTCCTGGTCGACACCATTCCGTATCCTTTACCTTCCCTATCCCGGCCTGAGCCTTAGATGCCTAAAGAAAAAGACCATAAAATAAATTCAAATTCAAACAAAAGGAGGACTCGGGTATCTGCTTATTTTTTCTTACAACAGCGAGGGGGTCTAAAATGATTAAAAGTGTGCTTATGTAATACTTGAACGACACATTAGTATCAATGCTGATGACTGAAATTTGATGCGATTTGATGTATTTGCCCATTTTTAAGAGACATCAAGGAAGAAGTATGTGGGAAGCAGAGTTGAAACCGAGTCACTTTTCGTCACCCGCTGACCCAGTCTGACCCGAACATAGGTGACTGGGTGACCCTGTCTGAAACTTCACCCAGTCTGGGAATATTTGGCGTCGTTTTTTCGACCTCTGGCCCCGGTCACCCCTGAAAGAAAGACTATTGAAATGCAATGAAATAATTTAAAAGTCTGCTTTTCCCTTCGGGTCAGGCCAGGTCGTAAACATTATCCCCGTCCAAATCTTTACCTCAGTGTCCCGATTGACCCTGTGACCCGTTTCAGCTCTATTGGGAAGAGAGTAATAATATAGAAAGAAAATGGGCCAGAGATTCGAAATGGTTTGCATATCTACAATAGAAGTATGTTGTGTGTTACACCCCCATTTATATCACTTTAACATTGAAAAATTAACTAAACACAAGTGTTTGAGCAGTAATTATTGAAATATTTCAGTTAATTAATAATTTTCACTTTCTTGAGTTGGCAGAAGATATTAGAATAAATAAAAAAACATTGCTTATGGAAAATATTGTAGAAAAAAAAATGTTGAAAAACATATTTTTTGGCATAGGTTTCAATACTATTTGAGTTCATACTAATATTTACCACTCCTACTAAAATGATAATAAATTGTCTTTAATAATAAAAAAAGACTGTTTCGCATGGCGAAATTGTACGCAAATCGTGGGGTGAACGCCATTAACACAGAAACCACCTACTGTGTATGACGCACAATACCTTCAACATTCCTATAAACTACGTGGGTTAAGAAATATCAATTCCTATCAAATTATTAATCATTAAGAAATGCGTATTCACTTTCTGCAGCTAAATTTGGATGAATCATGCGTTTTTTCCTCACTACTGACTACACCGCGTATCGAGAATTGTGGGAGTATAAGAAAAACATTTCTCATGGGATGCTTTGACTAACCAAACACTTTCTACTCTGCCTTCAAAACAAGAAAAATATGGGTAGGTGTCAGATTTGCAAACATGACGAAATTGTCGTCACCGACCTTATTTCTTTATTTAAACCAAAATGAGAATAGGTAAAATTAAGACCTTTTACATTACCTTGTTACCTCCAAAGTTTTTTATGAAAACTAATGTTCAACTAAAACAACACGTCAGATTTTTTTTTTATTTCTTTTATGATAGCAGAGGTGTAAGATGACGCTAGTGTTGACAATCTAATATGGCCGCTCATAACAAGGCTGAGCTGCAATGAATGTCTTTCAGAGCCCATATTTCAGAAAGCTTTGGAAATACCGCGAAGGTGACCTATTCATTTCCTCAGTCGCTTTGCCATTTGATGTTTTCAACTATCCTAGATAAAATTATTAAAAAAACTACGCAATATTCGTTGATCGTTCATCATTTCTTGTTTCACTTAAATTCATTTTAAATATTATTTTCAATCTACCATTACTCAAGCATTATACAGTGATAGATCTGTCCCAATCTGTGTCTTCATATCATAGAGCTCTTCGTAATAATAAATTAGTGCATAGGTGTCGATCGTCTCCTTTCAGTTTAAACCAATATGGACCCAATTTTCAGTTCTAACTCAACTTTTTACGCCTTTTCTCGATGCGCGGTTCGTTTTTTATTTATGTCTTAATTCTTGATTTATAAATGTACAGAACTGTGTATATAGTATTACATGTTGTAAGTAATATTTACATTTTTTGTAAGAATTAAGACAAGAATAGAAAACGGACTTCACAGCGATAACAAGAGTACATCGATCAGTCCAATATCGCTTTTAGATAGAGGTCAATGGTTCCATGGGGAAGTCATGCAACAGTACGTACAGCACGATCAGTTCAACTTTTGGTATCGAAACTGAACAGTGATTTAAAATATCTAAGGCAATATCTTTTCATAAACGCGCTCGCCGCGTGCGATTTGAATGAGTAGCCAATAGAAATCCGTAAGTATGTATTTCTATTGACTACTAAACCAAATCGCACGCAAATCATGCGACGACAAGCGTGTAATGAAAAGGCTGTCTAACGCCATTTTCTGTTTGCATTTTACCATTTCATATTACAAATAGTTATTAATGCATTAGCTACAGTTACTGATGCATAACCGTGAAGGTGAGAAGTGCATGAGAATCACTACAAAGAATTCAACTTCCTGGAAAAAAAAATCAAGACACTCATTACGATATTGTTGAAAAGCACGATCTTCTTTTGTTTCTCCTTATTTAAAACAAAGAAAAAACCTGGAACAACGTAGAACAAAGATGCGTTTTCTTAAAGATTAAAACAAAAGGGTCATTTATAAATGTTTTGTAAAAGTACAAGTGAACATTCGTCATTAGAAATATTAAAAAGAAACAAAAAAGGAAAAGTTTAATCTTCATCAAGTGGTTCGTTGCGTTCCTATTACGTAGTGAGTAATGCTCATTGACACGCGGAATAGGCTCGCCAACCAGCCGTCAAATTTACGACACCCAAGCAAAAGTAACATGATTTCAGGTGCCAGAATGTGGTTATCTTGCAAACACGACAAGCGTACACGGACGCTGTCTGTTAACTTTCACGATTTTTTTCCCCCCTATCTTTTCTTGTAACATGAAGGCTTCTTGTTTCCTGGAAAATTAAGAAAACAAAAGATTTTTTTTTCCACTTTATAGTAACGTTTGTGACGTAATTCAGTTTTGCGTCGCCGCTGCAGATTGGCAATGTCTGTACATATAAGCCTCTCTCGCCAATAGTGACCAATAACAAACCACGGTTGAGATTTCTAACATGTTTATTGGTTTATTATTGGGTGGAGAGCCAATCCGAAGAGCAGGTGTCGATACAAATTACTTTCATTGCATTACAAACCAAGTGAATCTGCAGATATTTCCAAGAAGTAATCTCAAACAAAACGACTTCTGACTGATTGCCCAGTTATTTGAGAGGTCAGCACGCTTTACCCATTGTCTTCGTTATGTTAGAACTGTCTGTATCTCTTCTATGGATTCGAGATCTGCACGTATTTACTTTACATATCAAGAGCGTGTTACAAAACATAACATTCGCACACGTACTGCAGAAAATGTAAAAAAAAAAAAATGTGTCATGACAAGGATTCGAACCACGAACCTTTCGCATGGTAAGCTAACGCCTGACCTTCCTTGCTTAATATATTACGGCTAAAGAAATGAAAACTGTTTAATTCGTTGGACTAGAACTGTTAACAAGAAGGGAAGTAACTTAAAAAGAGAATTCTATTAATAAATTCTCAAGAAGAACAAAACAGTTCTATCTAGAAAACAAAGCTTCAAATTCTCAATAGCTTACATTGCTATTTATCAATATAATTGCTCTGCCACGTACAGCTGAAAACTTCGACTGCCAAGATGACTGGATGTCAAATACAAGGGCTGTTCGGGAATAAACCTCCGGTGGGACGTAAAGAGCTATAGATAAACAAAAGAAACACAAGAATGCGAACATACACAAAAGTTTCGTTCATACCTCTGCTACGTCTCCACGAACTTTCATCCGCATTCATACAATGGTCTAAATCTAGCACCAGTTTTTGTATCCCCCTCCTTAAAGAACGTTCACGTCTGAATGGCAAACCTTATCACGAACATGAGTTCGTTCTTCTCGAGACTTTTTTTTTATACAGAACAGACTCTCATGAATACACTTTCCGATTGATTTCGGCCGCGTTCAGATCTTCAATATTCAACATGGCCGGTGAGATCAAGGATCCGCCAAGTGCGAAGTTCGCTCTCTCGTTTGATTCCTTCAAGCTGAATGCTGATGGGCTCTTGTTTATCTCTTTACATCTCACCGGAGGATTGTTTCCGAAAAATCCTTGTGTCATAGAGCTCGTTTGCATGGAAAACTGAACTTTTTTAGTATTATTACATTCGTTTCTTTAGTTCACAATGGTTTGTGGTGTTCTCAAATCTTGCAACGTTAATTTAGGGTCTAACCCAATTCCGGACATCAAGTAATGATGAAATTTTGCACAGCGATGTAAGTCCGGTGACAATACAATATTCCATTGTTACTTTCATATATATTTATATATTTTAAAAGCATTTTTTTAAACACTACGCATAAATACTAGCCTGCAACGATTTGGCGTTTGACTGATTGCAGAACACTTTAGGATTTGTTGGGTAAAAAAAATAATTTTAAAAAAGCTTTTAAAAGTCATTATTATTTTCGAATTATTCGGTATTCGGAAACATTTTCTTTAGGTAAATGTTTTGTGGTCCAAATCCTAAAGTGTTCTGCAACCAGTCAAACTCCATATCGTTGCAGGCTAGTATTTATTTTAGGGTAAAGAAGTCCATATTAAAAAAAATATTAAACTATGCTTTTAAAATATTCTGACTTACGTCGCTGTGCAAATTTTCATCATTATATGACGTCGCGAAATAAGTTAAATTAACGTTGCAAGATTTGAGGACACCACGAACCATTGTGAACTAAAGAAAAGAATGTAAAAGTGGATTCGATTTTAATCGACAGTGTCAGGATGATGTGGAGATGGATCGGTCATTCGCATCGCAGATGAATGACAAGTCTTTTACATTGGATTTCCAGCAAAAACAAACGACCTAGAAGACGTCCAAATGCAAGAGATGGGTAGATGAAATCAAGCTTTTTCATATGCTATATGGATGAAGTTAACAGCTGACCCAGGGTTTGTTGGGGGGTGAGGTGAAATGGGGAAGGTCTTCTTCCAGCGTTGGATTCAAATAGCTGGATGAAGATAGATCTATTTACGAATGAAAACGATTGAAGGATTTTTTACAGAAACAACAAACAGTAGTCTATTCTGATTTTCTTTTTATGAGGGCAAGAAAAACTCTTTCTAATTCCATGTTTTGCTGAAATTCACTACGTTTTCGATTTATTCTGTTCACACAAATTTGTGTGAATAGATTATATCAGAAATATAGTAAAGCTAGCTGATTTGCCCGCCCGTCGGTGCGGGGTGAATAAAACAAGCAACTGTCATCGGGACTGTCACCAATACTCGTTTTCCCGTGGTGGGCTGCATCCCTAACTTGGGGAATTTTGAGGGGCTGGAGCCCCCTTTATCGTAACCAGACTCTTCGGAAGGCTGTGCCCCATGGTGCAGATCTGCCCCGTGGGGCTATACCTCCCCATAGGGGAGTTTTTGCTGATTTGCACGCCCGTTGGTGTGGGGCGTTTTGGGGTAGCCATTTTGGATTAAGATAGCGATTTTTTTTAACGTTCTCTTCTATTATCGTGACCAACTCGTGATGGTACACCTTCATACCAAATTTTATTCCTCTAGGAGTCCAGCTGAAATGGCGTGAAAAATGTTTTTCGGCGGGCATTTAGAATCCAAGATGGCGACTGATATGATAACTGATAAGATGGCGGGTTCAATATCTGATCATGTACGAAACATTATTGCAATCGGTGAAGCCGTTTTGGGGGTGATGATAACACACGTATAGTCACTTTCATTTATATGGAGAGAGACTCAGTAAAAATTATGGAATTTTGAGTTTTTTCTTGCTCTATTAAAAAAATGAAAGTGACTAGCGTTGTTCTAGAAAATAATCAATTAGAATAAAACCAGCTAAATAATTTTTAGTATGTTCCCCAAGGCAAAGATCTTGGCTAGGTCCTTCTTAAGATCTCTGAAGAAACCGCTCGCTGTAAGTATACTGTATAAACTGTGAACATTTGTTTTGATATTTTTTTACGGGAATTTGATTGTTATTTGCATAAACGTAGCATAAGTTTTTTTTATAAAATATAATATTAACTAGACTTGTGTTTTGTATATTCCTAAGAAAAATTACAATATGGGTGCGTCGACTTAAAATCTTTTGTAACCTTTTTTTAAGAAGGGAAACTTTCTACGGTTGATAAATACGTCCGGTTTTGAAGGAGGCGTGCCTTTGACAGAGAATCGCTTCCATGAAGAACGGGTCACTGCTCGCAGATCGAACAACCACATCCTTCATATAAAATTAAGAAGCTCTGTTTCACCCTTTTTCAGAAGCGTTTATTTCACAGTTGAAGAACATTCGTAAAACTTGGTCTGTTAAAGGTGATTAACAACAACCAGAGGGTGTTCTACACTTTTTTTTTTTTTTTTTTGTTTTCTTTCCACGACAATCTCTTTCCTTCTGGACGGATCAAAACAAACAGAATGGGAAGTCCTGCCTATAAATGGAGGGCGCTACACCTTAATGAATACCAAATGCAACGGGAGTAGTACAATTCTTGCTGAACAGAATTAACGAGTAGGCCTATATCGTCGTAGGGAAAGTCAATATCGTTACGTTTGTTATGTGTAATTCGTTACGACTGTGAACTTAGCATCGCGTTTTTCAGCAACGAATTCAAAATGTAGTAATAGACTTGTCCCAGCACCGAAGCATCAGTGTTGCAAACTATCTTTAGTTAATAGTTATTATCATTTATTATTATTATTAGTAGTAGTAGTAGTAGTACTAATAAATACTATGGCATTGACATTATTATTATAGTAATAATAATAATATGGCTTGTGATATTTTGAGACTTGCAATATTTTTATTTGTACTCTTACTTTCATTAGTACTACTGCGACTCATAATAATAATAATAATAATAATTGATAGTTTGATATGATGACTATTAATAATTGGTAGTTTGCAATACTGATGCTCGGAGTTCTTCAAAAGGTGCTGAGGTCGAGCCTACTACGTTCTGAATTCGTTGCTGAAAAACGCGATGCTAAGTTCACATTCGTAAAAAAATGCACATACGTGGTATTGACTTTCCCTTCCACGATGTGTTGGAATAAGAGGGGGGAGGGAAGAGCTTATTCAAACAGGAACGTACGCAGAAATTTCATATGGAGAGGGGTAAGGCTCATTAGCGGAGGTCTGGCTCGAACTTGGTACGTACGACATGCGTATACAGTACAATGTATTTATGCAGATAAGATAAAATTAATTATATGGGCGGTAACAGCACTATGGCTTACGCCCGTCCCGATACGGGGGAAGCCCCTTATCGTTGTCACGTCTAAAAATAGCTATTAATGTATTTATGCATTTTTGTGACTAAAATTGTTCTAATTTTATATAGGAATCGAGTGTTTGTAAGAGGTACGACCCCACGTCACATTATGGGTACGTCGTTGGAGATATTGTCTCACCATAGACCTCATAATAGATAGACTTAACACGCTTCCCCATTTCTGGCTGCGCTAAAACTGATGGATTTTTGTTCAGAGTACGTGATTTTTAATCCATCCGCTAGGTAGCTCTACCATAGACTTCATAGTAGAATATGACGTCTATGGCAGAGCTACCAGCGGATGGATTGAAAATCACGTGCTCTGAACAAAAATCCATCAGTTTTAGCGCAGCCAGAAATGGGGAAACGTGCTACGTCTATCTATTATGAGGTCTATGGTCTCACTTCTTTCAGTAGATCTGTAAACACTACAAGGAAGTATTTTATCCGAGTATCATACGAATATTTGTTCATTATCCGAATAACTGAAAAAACATTCACCAGTAAGTTAACAGTCCAAATCTTATTGTAGTCCCTCGTCTCGCGAAATGGAAAAACAATTTAGTTGTTACAAAAGCCTTTATAGACTATCAGTAAGATCTCAGCTAAATGCATGATAGCACATTCGAATTACTTTCGGCACATGACAACCCAAGTTGTACACTAAGGGTCAATTCTACGATCGACCGCTAAACTCTAGTCAGCGCTAAGTTGAGGCCAAGTCTGATTTTGGCCAATGAGAGTACGCAAAATGAGAGTTGGCCTCAACTTAGCGCTGACTAGAGTTTAGCGGTCAATTGTAGAACTGACCCTAATGGTAAGTCTACATTAGGTCTTGTTGATCAACATGTTTGTGCGCGCGAGGATTATCTAAAGACCGTGACAATTTATAAACGTCACGCAAAAAATTGTACAAAGTCAGTGCACATTTTTGTGAGTAAACCAAAATAAACAATTTCATTCTTGTTATGAAGTTTGAAGACAAGGAGAATACATACGCATCGTTACTTGTTAAGCAAATTAATTTATTGAAGATTGTCACGGTCTTTATATAATCCTCGCGCACACAAACATGTTGATCAACAAGACCTAATGTAGACTTACCATAAGGGTGTTGGCTATTACACTGTCGAACTTGTTGATCAACTTCCACGCCCAAGTCTGCTCGACGAGCAAACTAGACAGTGTAATAGCCCTTTCTCTGGTCGAGTTTACTGATTACCTTGCTCGACGAGTTTACACAGTGGCAGCGCCACGCCGGGGTGAGATGGGGCGATAGCTCTTCCAATTAGAATTGGCCCCTCTATTGCACGGAGAATTTATTACTGCAACTATTGTAAGATCGGTCATAATTTTCATTTGAAATTAAAAATCAAGAACAATGTTCAGTCAATTTGTTAATGAATTTAGCTCCTCATATCTATTTTCCATGTATTGTGTTGAGGCCAATCAAAGCGGCCGGAAAGTGACAGCGCGCAAAAGATGTCCAATGTATTGTACCAACGTTTAGAGCAACAGATTAGTCGCGTAAATACGTCTTGCTTCTTTATCTTTGAAGGAGGAAATATGCTGAGATAAATATGATTGGGACGGACGTTCCAATATATTTGTTACGGGGTCTGACGTCACATCAGATCATTTCCCTTCTCTATCTGGAAATCCACACTCGCTGTTATTGAAGTGACCAAATGGATCTGTTAAATTGCCTATTGCATTGCTGTGAAATGTGTACTATATCTCCCGTGATATTATTGACTCTTCGAAAGATGCTAACAGACAAAGGATTGAGAAAAGAAATTAGAAGCTCAGTTTCTTCTGATTTCAATTTCAACTACGTGTTCTGTATCAACTTATTTTGTGATTTGCTTCAGGAAATAAAATTAGTAACAGAATTTTCCAAAGAACAGAATGAAGTTTGGCTACAGCTTCAAGCTTTATTGTCAACCATTTACCTCAGAGCAAATAATTCGAAAACTTCATAAATAATATAAGTTTCACAACGCTGCTGCGTCATGTAAAGGAATTTTCAGTTTAAATCCCAACTGACGTGTATGTCACCTTCGTAAATTGCTAAAGAAATATGTTCACTACAACAGAACAACAACAAATTAAATTTGTTAAGTGATGACGACTTGAGGGCAAATATTTATTTCCTGTGTTGAGCAGATTCATACCCGAATTAAGTTATCGACTTCTTTTCAGCAGTGAGGTTTTACTTGTAATTAGAGCTAGTTCATCAGATTGACGACTTCCTGGATGTGGGAAAATAGTCAGTTGTACGCCGGTGACGTGGTAGGAGTTTGATTTCTAGTTTCAAAGTGGTGCTACGTTATTGTTAAAAATGTAATATTATAGATTTCCAAAATAGTAGGTTAGTTCTAATTAGCCTAACATGCATAAAACATCTTACACCCATTTAGGTTAGTTTTAGTAGAAAGATTAAGGCACTTCCAAAGATTATATTCCTTTAAGTAAAATCACATTAGCCTTAGTACAGCATGCACATGGTACAGAAAGAAAACACTAACAGACACCTTTTTTACATTTACACAAGCCATAAGTAAAGAAGCTATATTTTGTTGACATTGTTGAGTAAACGAGTTCCATCTGTAAAATTCATTTCAGTAATAGTTCTGGTAATAAACCAAATATATTTTACCTTTCCTTACATTATCATTTTGTCGTCACTGAATCTTTCCTAAAAGATTCTGGTTCAGTATCCATAGTTTAAATCAGTATATAATGCGAGAATATACTATTTAACTTCACCATTCACAAATAGGTATCCATAAACAATATCTATACTTTTCCGAAAAACAAAGCAACAGCTGATCTGATTTTGTCAATCGACAAAACCAAGTACTATCCAGATATCTCAAGTTGTTCAACACAATCTAGTGATTTTATTCGTTATGATTTTATTCCATAGATTAAGAATTTATATAGATAGCTGACTCTTTTGTGTCGAAATCCATAGATAAAATAAAATAGATATGTCAGTCCAAATATCTTTTCAACAGTTATGAAGACTAAAAGTAAGTTTCCCCTTTACATAATTTTCTTATAGTGCTGGACTGGTACAAATTCATATTCTGGTACAAACTGTAGTGCAATGTGCATCCCAATGTGCAACCACAGCACGCTGCGAAAGATCACTCTCATGTTTAGATATCATAAAATCGTACTTGAAACAAGTAACTGCCTGCATTGGTTGTGTTAAGTATTGGAAAATATACTTCACGTTCTGTGCATGTGAAGATTGTGGTTGATTGTTTTGCTGGTATCCACACGAATAGGTAAATAAATGCTCTGGTATTTTGTGAATTGAGGTCTATAATGTGTTTTGTCTTTACAGCTATGGCTAGTGCTACTCTTAATAGTTACATAATCATCCGTAATCTTAGTGTTAGTTTTACATTTAGAATTTCGCACACCGTTGAAGTTCATTTAGAAGAAAAATTGATGCTTCTGACACTTGCACACTTTCAACAGAGTGTAAAAATTTATGTTTACTTTAGAATACAGTTTGGCTAGTACGCTTCTATTGCTAGAGAATTGGTGAAGGCACTTTCTTACTTCAAATAATATAAATTTGATACTGTTAGTTTTTATTTTCATTGTATATTATACGCAAATATATTTAGTAAATAAACAATTATAATTACAGTTATATTATTACTGGCATTTCATTTGGTTAAGTATATGGTAGTAATAATATTGTAGTACCTAGTTGATAGAATCAGCAGAGTCGTTCAGGGATAGCGTCTGTGGTGGAGAAATTAGTCGAGGAAGCTCAGTGGTAGAGCGTTGGGGCATCATTCGGGAGGTCATGGGTTCTATTCCAGCGGTCGACCATCCTAACTGAGGTTTTCCAGAGTTTCTCCTCAGTCACACCAGGACGGGATTGCACCTTCAACATAGGCCCTGGTCGATACCTTCCCTAATCCTTTCCCCTTCTCTATTCCGGCCTGAGTCTTAGATGTCTGAAGGCCATAAACGAAATTCAAATTCAGTGTAACAGTGCGAAATGGACTCGAGCTTCCTCGACAGTAACCTTGTCGAGCCAACTGTTGAGCAAGTTGAAAAGCAAGCTCGATAGTGTAATAGAACCTTTATCCTCCCTTCTCTCGGCCTGCATAACCCGGCATAAGAAGTTAAATATTGAAATTAAGCTACATTAATAAAACTGGTCAACGAAGAAACAAACATATTGTTTTTTAGCGTAATATGAAACAGGATTGAAGCCACCTTTAGGCATCTATGGCTCAGGCCGACGTAATTTAAATGACAAATATACCCGGGTAATGAGTGTGCAACTCTACATCTAGGGTAAAGTCAGGTAATTTGGCAGTTGAGATGATTACATAACTAACTCTATGGCTTACAGAATTTGCAAGTTCATCACCGTAGTAATAAACGTTCGCCATTGGATTCTATCTTCGTCAAGATCAAGCTAGTTTTGAACACGAACACTTACCTCCCGAATATCTCTTCTAATATTGTCCTCCCAATGACGTGTTGGGTCTCCCCGACGGTCTGATTTCTCCCGGATTTCCATCCAGGGACCGGGAAAGGTGTCCGCTCAAGAGTGATGACCGCCTTTGAAGCTGTTTATAAAAGCGAGTCAGTAATCAATATGCAAGAATACAATACGACACATGTTCAGACAAATGATACATTCGCTCCCGATTGTGTCCGTTAAAAAGATATTTTTCTCTGTATTGCATTTATCAGAAAATTCCGAAAGGGAAATTTTATGGAGAAATTAGGGGAAATATTTATTTTTGTTGTTGTTGAAAATTTCCCGTTTTGCGCTTTGTTTGTCAGTACCACAAACAGTAGACAGAAAGGGTACTTTAGAACCCTTCATAAAAAAGGGTTTATGAGTGTTGGAATTAGGATGTAATATTTATGCAAGTGGATCGCCCTTGGAACATAGATACCGACGAACAGAAAAAATGCAAATACAAAAAAAAAAAGTGGACTTGGGGTGTTTTACAATTCAGGTCTTCAATATATACTGTATGCTCGTACTTGAATCATGTAGAAAAAATAGATTATAAAGTGTAAAAAACATTTCGTTAAGAGGACACTCCATATCCTCAATAACTTCGCTTTCACAAAAGAAAACAACTTCTTTCTTTCAGATACCTTTTTTTTTTACGTTCTTTTGTTTCGGTAGTTAAATGGTGTAGTTCTGGTTACGCACGAGGGCGCTCAATTTCAGGGTCAGTTTAGTAACCGGTCAGACTACGCTTTAATATAAAAAGAAACAAAAAAAAAGCAACCTTTAAGAAGCTTGTATGTAGTCATAAGTCAGTCGCTAATTAGGAAAGATTCACCTTCTTTTGTTCTTGGAAATTGTCTCCAGTAAAATAGTCTGTATCTTCTATTGAAAGAAAATGTGTGAAAAAGATAAATCTATTGTATTGCCCTCCCTCCCATGCCCACTTGAAATTTTCGTTTCATCTTTGCTAGGTAAACAACCACGTGGCTAATGTTCGTTTGTTACACATAAAAAAATCATAACCTTGTTTCCAAATCGTACATATGCATGTTAGCGTCCCTATCATTGGCAACATCTACATATGTAACATTTATGGTTCATGTGTAATTTTTGTTCTCGCTTCGCACATTTAGTTATTCGCCTTTTTTTTTTCTTTCAAGTTTATTCTTGTTTTTAGTGGCGTCATTTTAGTTTTTGTAGGGGTGGGGGTGAAGATAACTAGGAAAGACCTCTTATATGATATATCGCTTAGCGCATCCAACCTATTTCCAAGAGTAGTTTTTCTTCATAGTCTGCATATACGTAATCAGTGATACCGCTAGATTCACCCTGTGGGGGGGTCACCCCAACTTAAAAAAAATACGTTCAAAAATCGACAGAAAACGTGCAAAACTCCATTTACTCCCTCCCAATTTTGACTTGACACCCCTCAAACTCAAAATCCTTGCTGAATCTCTGTACGTAATTCACATGCACCCCTTCGCTGTTAATATGATAAAGCGCAAGTAACATTTATAATTATCTGATATAAAAAATAAGGACATTTTAGTTTTTAACTTTTTGTAAAGTGTTATTCACAGCAGATGAGAAAACTCTGTTGTATTAAAAGGGCAATGTGTTGGCTTCATTTTAGAAATCATTAACAACATCGTCAATAGAAATTTTCTTAACCTCTTTTCGCTCCACAACCAGATCATCAACGAGGCGAGTCGATCATCGGAAATTGATAACCGATGGTAGTTTTTAAGTCTTTTTACAACACAAAAATAATATTCGTTAGAGGCAGGGGAGATCGGTAGTGACAAAAATTCCCAATGACAAGATAAGAATAAATAGCCGATTAAAGCAGCCTTCTTTACTGTGGACATCTATATTGAGCTCAGTGTCTTGAGGTGGACACCACTAAACAATCCGGATTCAGGTCCGGCTAGAGGCAGAAATCTTACATCCGCTAATACTGAGCCAACCTAGGAAAAGTAAATAGACTCAACAAATAAATCCTCGTCGAAATAAGAAAAAACAGCTTCGTCTTGTTGTGGGTAACAGAAACTCCACAAGAACTCAACCAAATTAAATCTCAGGAACCACAAGGTGTAGGGATGTGGCTGAGTTGTCTTGGCATGACTAGCTCAGAACCGCTGGAATCTTCATCATCAGGCGCCGCAATTGTCAACCGTTTTAAGAGGGCACCTCACTACAACCCCCATTTTAAAACATATTTCAAAATATTTCAAAAACTAAGAGCACTATCAAAGATGTAAGAACATAGCGCACTAGAGCTTACAAATTACGATGAAATACAATGGACAGCGATCTCGAGGTCTTGTCCATTGATGAGTGATACGTTTTCAAAGGTTATGACGTAATTATTTAATTAAAGTCTCAGTACTAATCAATGGACAAGATTTCGAGATCGTTGTGCATTGTATTTCATAGTAATTTGTAAGTTCTAGTACGCTATGTTCTTACATTTCTGATAGTGATCTTAGTTTTTGAAATATTTTGAAAAATGTTAAAAATGTTTGGGTTGGAGCGAGGAGCCCTCTTAAAAATTTCAATATTCGTTTTTTTTTTAGATTTGTTTTCATATCGTTATACTTATCCGCGCCAAACTTGGAATAAACATTATTCGACACAATAGAAAAGTGCTGTGGGTTTTCATGTCCCTAATGACTCTGTTGTCAGTGTTGCCAGCCTATTTTGTAAAAATGAATTAGGTCTAGTTGTCAGTGTTGCCAATCTATTTTGGAGCGACTCCACGCGTTACGTATACTGACATTTAGAATACATTTTTCAACAGTAATGAAGAGAGTAAAGGAAATGAGAGAGAAGGAAAACAGAATAAAGAGGATTGAATACTTAGAGATAAATATAAGAGAGGATGTAGATTACAAAGATACAACGAAAATCTTGTTAGGAATAAAATCGAGGGAAGAAGCAAAAGCTTGAAGAAAACTAAACAACAGCTCATGACATGATTGGACATGGTAGATGTAAGCAGGTAATTATAAAAACTATTTGTAAATTTCTATACACAAACATTGTACTACTCCGATGAAGAACTAGAAAAGAAGAAAAGAGAGAAGAGAATGATGTACACATACCAGACATAATGAAGGAACAAGTGGATCCAGTACTTTTAGGGATGAAAAAGGGAAGATGGACTCACAGCAGAACTGTTCAAGTGTGGCAATGAAAAGATGAAAGAGGAACTTGCCAAATTATTCTCAATGTGCCTCAGGAAAAGAGGCAAGTTAGAACAGTCCTAATATTTTATTGTTACACAAGAAAAAGGACAACGACCGCGCTGAGAGCTACATAACTTTGCATAGATTTATTAA
The DNA here is from genome assembly GCA_022664845.1 of Lepisma saccharinum. NCBI lineage: Eukaryota > Metazoa > Arthropoda > Insecta > Zygentoma > Lepismatidae > Lepisma > Lepisma saccharinum. Next base: position 73,341 of record JAGDQP010005631.1, read on the forward strand.
TGCCTACCTAGTCACCCTTTATGTTCGGAATGGCTCGTCTCAGGAATTAATGATGGAAGAAAATGTCACCAGACAAGAATCAGGTTACATTTTGATTCGTTAAACGCATTATTTTTAGCATCTAACACAATTCAATGAAATAGGTTAAGTTAGAAAAGTCAGGTTAGATTATTTTTTTCTTTCTACGCAATCTACGTTATGCGCTTTCTACGCTGATTATCCTAAGGAATGCCTAAGGCGAGTCACTCGTTTCAAATCTTGATATTTTTGAAAGCGTGGTAATGCACACCATGCAATGTGGTGGCGTCATAAACCTCATTTCCACATATAGTTTTTACTCCGGTACTTTATTTATTTACTTTTTTTATTTATTTTTGCTCTGTATCTTTTAATGCACATAAAAATAGATTATTTTGTTTTCACACTACAAAAAAACACCGCACTGAAAAAACATCTGTGTTAATTCACCACTTTTGGTGTCTTAGGGCGACCACCATTTGTTGTGTTGAATCAACGCTGTTTGTTGTAGACTATGATTTCGTTGATTCAGCACGGTGATAGTGCTGGTATGACACCCTTGATTATGTTAAACCAGCGTTGAAAACACATCCAATGTATTGAATACCTTAAATCAACGCCGTTTGTTGTATTGATTTAACACAAAAGAGTGGTGGTTACCCTGGGACACCGAAAATTGTCGAATTAACGCAGCCATTTCTTGCTGTGCAATATCAATGGTTTGTTTCACCTTAATAAATAAAACCCGCTAAATAAATAATATTTTGTGAAGGACTGGGTGTACTGGTAGGTAAGAAAAGTCAGGGAAGCAACCTATGACGGATAATCTTCTTAGTCGGTCGATCGCTCTTCCATGCCTTCGATTCCATGACGTCATACGAATACCTATTTCCACGCGGTTGCTTACTATTGAGAGGAAGCGCGTGCTATGTGTCGCAAAGGGGAAAAAGAAATTTCAAGCTAAACCCATATTATGATATAAAGAAAAGGAAAAAAGTTAGTTAGATTTCACGCATGAAAATTCATTTCATGGAGAAATTATTACACGACAAAGCCTTTACACATTCAAAGCTTTTTCTTAACTCGGTACGTTTTGGAATTGAATTTTTATTTTTATTTATGGCCTTTAGGTATCTAAGGCTTAGGCCGGGATAGGGGAGGGGAAAGTATTCGGGAAGGTGTCGGTCAGGGCCTATGTTGAAGGTGTCATCCCGGCATTTGTGTAGTGTGACTGAAGAATTCCGATTCCGGAATTCCGAACACCCCTGATTGATTTCTTACGATTTGTGGGTTAATTTTTTTACCATTATTTGAAAATTTTGTGATATAATGAAAATACGTATTGATAGGAAGCTCGGCGACTAAACCGCTGAGCCAACTGAACAGCAAGCTGGTTAGTGTAATAGCAGCTTAAGTCCCACATGTCATTACCAATTCTTGAGAATTTTTCGGGGTGATTGCACACTGGGAGGGTAATGTCCTCCTGGTAGCAGAGCTGAAACCAGGTCATTTTTGTTGACCCGGTATGAAATTCAACTGATTCGGTCTTGTCCTTGACCTAAATGACCAGAGTAACTATTAGGGTCGAGAGTAACTATTACCCGGCGACTCGATGATTGAATCTTGACCCAAATTGACCTGGTAACCGGTCTTGTTCCTGTCATTTGAATCAATCAATATTGTAATTTGTGAGAATACTTTGAGAAGTGAGTTTGTGTGCATGGGAACTTCATTTCTGAAAGATTTTAAAAGATTTTAATGCTTTTATTCTAATTAATATTTCAAACATAAAACTCTTTCAGAACAGTCTCTCAGAGAGCGCGGTATTTAAGTTATTTCCAGAATTATGAGACTATTTCCAAATGCTATTGACATTGTTAGGAACTTTTCGCGCTCTGCTTAGTCAAACTCCCGCTCCTGGTCACTCCAGAAAGAAAGACTTCAATGACCTAATGAACCGTATCAGCTAACCGTATTCAACACGCCTAGCTAACCGTAGTCTTTACTCCAAAACTTTCAACTACAATTTTTTTTCGTCTCTTTATCATAATGGAAGAGACCAGATTCTCCACAATAGTATACGGTATAGACTGGTAACTTCGTGACATTGCAAACTTCGTGATACGTTACATTTTACAGAGCCAGGGCATTTCCAAAAGTTTGTTATCGAGATATAACAACCACGCAGAATGCAGTCAATACTTGTGGAGTCATCTAGCGGCGAAAAAATTAATTCGATAACTTTTATGCCGTGGCCTTGTAAAACCCAATTACTTAATTACCAATATTTGCCCTACACATTAAACGTATTCACGTACCTAGTTATAAGTTGAACTTTCTTGCTACGCTAAAGCCAAAATATGTATAGTTTATCTCAAACGTTACAATTTTTACCACCTGATAGCACATTAATATACTTTGATCAAACCCTATCAATCACTCTTTTGTACATTCAGCAACGATAAGTATCAGTTAGATCATTACAATGTGAAAGATTTACCCCTCCAGCATGACGTACAGTAGTTCCAGTCGGAAACTTGCTATCTCGGCACTACACTTGCATTTTCGAAGGTTTGGTAGAAGGTTTGCACAGTGTAGAGAGCAAAAGGGAGGTTGCGTTGCGATGTTGCCTTATCTCTTCCTTCCTTCTGTGTGTTGGTGAACGCGGATACCTTTTGAGGCACCTTTGCTTGATGGCAGTGAAGTGAGTGCTTATCTGCACTACTTATTGACACTTCGTCACAAATGACGTGTGAGTCCCAGACAACCAGCTAAGGAAATGAAATTTAGTAATCGTATATTATGACGTATAAGTGAAATGTCGTTACGTATGTATAGCAACGGTTTTTCCTTTCTTGTTGGTGACGTAACTATGGAATATACAGACAAATTATTTTGAAAACATGACTTTAGAAAGACACGGCGCGGCGATTGGAATCCTTTTTCTGACCATCCTCAGTTTCACCCGGAAGATGCTGCATTGCTTAGTAAATAAAGATCCTGGTCGCTACTTTCTCTATCTCTTTAGTCTAAAGTGCTCGCCAGGGGACATCATCCGTCAAACTTGTAATGGTTTTACGCTATAATTACCTGGACAACCCAAAGGATCGTATAAGTTAAATCATTTTTCTATTGACCGATAACAAACGGTCTCTTTAACTTGTGAATTGTACCAAATTATGTGTTGATTCAACACGTTTCGGTGTCCTAGGGTGACCACCACATTTTTGTGTTAAATCAACACCGTTTGTTACATCATTTCTGTAGTCCAGCAGTGTGATAGTGTTACTATGATTCCCTCTATTGTATGGAATTAGCATTAATAACACATTCATAGTGTTGAATCACCGAAATCAACCCTGTTTGTTGTGTTGATTTAACACCAAAAAGTGGTGGTTACCCTGGAACACCGAAAAGTGTTGAATGAACACAGACATTTTCTGCTGTGTGATGAATGAAAATGCATAGTAAATAAGTGTTCAGGCGGATCAGAAAGTTCAAGTGAAAGATTCTCTCTTCCTAGCTCGAATGGCACGAATTCAAGAAACACCGAGAACAGTTCTTTACTCATCTACAAGGTG